>CABFOQ010053103.1:25890-44689 GCA_900660455.1 Gephyroberyx darwinii
GGACTGGACATCATTTTTTTAAACCACTTATCCAATACCTTTATATTTCAACTTGAAAAACGTCAGAGCCTGGAAAAAAATGACTGCATTGCCCGCTGCTCCACTTTGTTGTAACTGCAATGCTGTAACTCTTTGTGGTTATTTAACTTTATTAGAACATTTTCATTTATTTAGCACATATATGAGTTTATGGACAGCCCTAAATATTGGCTGTCTCATGGTCCTTGTCATAAACCAGCACATTTACTTAATGATGCATATTATATATATCTGTATTATATATAAAAATGTGAATAGTGGCTGTGTAGGGCTCAGTGTAGTGCAGTGCAGGGCTAGCTGTGGTTGACCCCTCATAAACTCATTTTGAGATAACAAGGAAAATGGAATCAACAAAAATTGACTTTACCTTGAGCTTGATCTGATCTCAGTGCTGCCCTCGTACAGTTTCCCAATGTTTTCAATGCAAATTACATTGTATTGAATAGGCGAAGCTGAATGGAAATTGCACATATTGAAATATTTCCTCAAAATCACGTTAATAGAAACAAATTAAAGAAATTAAAGAAATTCAAACTGTCCAGTTTTCCCTTTAAATGTCCACCTGATCTTCAGTGCAGAACAGCAATTCAGCATTTGCGCAATGTTGAGCTCAGCTGAGGTGACCCTGGATGTCTTTGATGTTGCAGGTATGCATTAGGCACATTAACATTTTCATGTGTTTTTTCCTGCATAAAAAAACCTCACTTGACCCAGGGAAAGGGAGGGCAATTTCTATTTGTCTGCCATCTGTTACACCATCTCCAGTGCATGAAATTAGCATTTATCAGTACATTTCATATTCAGAGTATAATTCGGACACATGCTCGGCCTGCAGTGCAATGATATTTCAGCAAACTTGTTTTCCCTTTTTGATTGTACCCTTTTTCCAGCACAGGCAAAGGCCTACCAAAATTATAGACGTGTAATCAATAGAGAAACCAGTTTTAAAATAACTGTATTACTAACTGCCCTCTGCCTTACCTGAGCCAGGTTTGATTGGAAGGGTTATCCATTCTCGCTAAATCTGAAGGGACACGAGCCTCTCTGCCTTCAGTGAATCTAAAATGTAGTCGTGCTTCACTTCAGTGCACACATATCGTTCCTTTTCTGAGGAGCCCTGCACCCAATATGATCCTCTGCCATATTGTAGTTAAATCTTTCAGGGAAATCCCATTTCTCATTTAGCAGCAAATGACAAACCAATCTCTCGGATCATTTCAATTTAGCAGTCTGCGGGTCTGTCCATTGAATTTCAAAGCCTGCTCTCCTGTGCTTATCTGGGATATTCATCCAACGGTCTGGAGTGTCTGCCTGATCCATAGAAACGTTAAGCTGCACTATGTGGCTCTGAAAAATACAAAAAAATAATAAAATAAAAAATAATAAATGCTGAATAAATACTGTAAAACCTCCCAAGAAAAGAATGGATCCCTGAAACATTGTTTGAAGCTGTGAAGAAAATGGTCAACTGTAGTGGTCCTTCCCTCCTACCACAGTTTTCTTTGTGGATTTACCAATAAGTCTCTGAAAATAATTCATTTTGTGTGACATTTTCCCATACAGTCTTAGCTTGCAAAAAACACAAAAGATGCCTGATGGGGTTTGGCGAACCAAAACATTATCTATTTTGTCAATAAAATTGTGTATTATGTGCAAGCGGAGACTGTGTGCAGTGTGCATTAGTATTACCAGGGGATCTGGCCATTGTCATTTTTCCCTAAGCACCTCCACCAATTTAATCCTGTCTGGCATGACCATGTCAGGGATTTTCCCCCAAACAACCTTGGTGAGAATGCTAGCCCAAATTACCCACAGTCCTCTGCTTCATTTCAGCGTGGTGTGGTAAGGAAGGCTGACGAGGGGGAATAGTTCTAAACTATGAGTTTAAAAAAGAAGAAATAAATCTACTTCAGATACTCTTCTAAAATTACCACCTGGTTGTGACAGCTGTCAAATTGTTGGATCAGCTTAGGTGAAATTTACACCATCCAGGAAGGGCTTTGTTATCAGAGCTTCCCCCTCTAATGTCTGTAAGACATTTCAGCTCCTCTCTCCCCTCTCTGCCGAAACTATTCCCTCTCATGTTTTTCCTTCCAAAACATCACAGTGCAGCTATTATTAGTAGACCAGGCTAAGTGACAAAATATGATCCTCACATTTGATAGTTTGATGAGGCTGTGCTCTGTGCGGTGTGCGTAGATTTGTGTGTCCAGATAGAAATATGTTGAAACAGCTCAACATTGTAGCCTGCTCAATAATAAATGCAGTGTGAAGTTCTCTAAAAATACCTCAAATTAATTTAGCTTTGCAAACACCTTTTAAACACAAATGACCAGTTAAGCGAGGCATAATTTTTACACTTTCTTTGTGATCACATTTCCAAATTATCAGTTAAGTATCAAATTTGAGATTTACAAATCCGTTGCCAAAAATAACCAATTCCAGAAAAAATACATCTGTGCCACACATGAGCAGTTTTTTTTTTTTTTTTTTAACGTTTAAATCCTGCCTATGAGCCTTTGATGCACTTGTAGGCCTTGTTTTGTTGGATGCTTCTCGTCTCTTTAATGATACGATGGAAGCCACCAAAGCTACAGTTGCTAACTCTTTAGCAGCCAAGCAGAGAGGTTCCTAATACCGGATTTTAAATAAAGCTCCTGAAAGAGGAATGAAACAGCACAGTATCGGCTCCCTGCCAGACTTCACTGGTGCTTTATTAATCCTTGCTTGAATGGCAGCTCCAAGTATTAGAAAGTAAATAATGAGAAAGACGCCTCTGTAATGCAATGAGTTTTGGTTAATATCAGCCTCTCTAGGATGATTACATATCACAAATCTGAGCAGGACGAGGATCTGGTCAGACGTGCAGTGATTCTCACTAATCAATCTGTTGGATTTTTTGATAATTTTCTATACAAAACTAAACTAGTAAGAGTTGGGTTTCTATCAACAGCGTAGAATTGGTGGCCAGTTACAATGCGCTTCCTGTCAGGGATCTGACATTGTTTGGCCTTTAGGTTTTTTCAACTTCTTTGATTCACATCACTTGCTGACAGAGAAGGAAAGAGAAGAGAGTGGGGACTTTTATGTTATAAAGGGCCGTGCCTTGGGGTTTGTCAGCCTCCCATCGCTTCTCTGTCCCTCTCCATTAGCCTGGCAGGTTGGATTTGACACCTTCTCACTGGGTGTGAATTTGTAATATCGCCGCCCTGCCTCACATATCCCATATTAAACGGCTGCAGCCACAGGCTAATCAATTACCCGGTAAATTATTGATGCTAGCCGCTTCTCCTAACGCTGCTGCAATCTCTGTCAGAGCGGCGGTACACTAATCTCAGCAGGCAGCGGGTTGTTGGTTCTAGATTTAGTTGAAATCCCAGGAGTCTCGGACGTCGGCTCACACTCTGCTGCTCAACTGCTTAGCGTGAATTGCTTCAGTTTTTCAGTTCTTAACTTGCTAAGTAGTTTCAAGAGTGAGGTCTTGCTGTGTGGTAGGTTGATTGCATGGGCGTGATGTTGTAGGTAGGTTTGTAGGTTTGCTGCTGTTCACGTCATTTAATCCAGTACGTCCTTTACTTCAGTGTTTCTGACATATGTGTATTATAGACACTGTTGTTTAATCGCTTGAGCTTGACAGTATCTGACAGCAAAAGGTTAACGTAAAATGTTGTTGTTTTTTTTAACAATTGTACCGTTTTCAGCAGACCTATGTGTTGGAACAAATGCTATTCTGAAACAACAGTCTGAACTCCTAAAGAGTGATTTCATCAACCATTTAAATGTCCTACAGAACACTAATGTTGGACAGGTTTTTATCTCTGGTCCGATTCCCACTCTCGGCCGTTCAGTAGGCTACTGAGCCTACACACATGGCTGTCATCTGTATGCTGCGTGTGCTACATCGACAACTTTACGCCCCCGGCAACCAGGGGGCATCATTGATTTCAACTCTGGGGTTAACAAGCATGCCCCACTCAGAAAATTAAGAATAAAACATAGATCCAGTCCTTGGTTCCCCTCTGAACTGTCAATCTTGTTCCAAGAAAGGAATAAAGCTGGGGCCCTGGTCAGGTGCTCTGGTGACCCCTCTCATTGGATTTTAGACAGCTAAGAAATAAGTGCACTTCCTCAGTGAGGAGTGCCAAGATATCTTATTATATTAATTTAATTTCCAGCTCCTGCAATAATTTTTGAAAGGTGGTAAATTCCACTAAGAATAAGAACCCCATTTCTCTTCCTAGCCATGTGAATGCTGGTCATGGCTTACTAACTGAACATAAAGATATATGCACAGCTTTTAACCAACATTTTGTTGCAGCAGGTTTCCTATTTCACACGCAATCCATCATTTTGGAAGATAACCTCTGACATCTCTCCTGCTGCAAATAAGGTCTAGAAATAGATTTGCCCTTAATACAGTTTCCAAAAAAGTAGTCACTGATGATCTTCTCACCATTGATTCCAGGAAATCAACCGGAGACAGAAGACAGTCTAGATCCTTTTTTTCTAAACTTTCCTCCCCTTTAATCTCTGAACAGATATTGCATATCTTTAATCTTTCAATTACCTCCAGCATAATTCCTAATGTTTGGAAGGGCGCTCATGTTTTGCCATTGCTTCAAGGACGTGAAAAAAGTGATGCAAATAACTATCAGCCCGTCTCTAATTTGTGATGTCTGGCTAAAACCCTGGAATCATTAGCACATTATCAACTCAAGGCTTTTCTATCGAGGTACTGTAGGTTTTGAGCTCTCAACAGTCTGGCTTCAGGGCTAAGCATAGCACCATCTCGGCTACTATTATAGTCATGAACAATAATGTGTCTGCTTTGGACAATGGATTACTTTTCTTTGTTTGTTGATCTTTCTAAGGCTTTTGATACAGTTGATCACTCCCTACCTATGCATAAACTCACTTATCAGTTTCCACACAGCTGCTTGTGTAACGGATGTGGATTGGGCTCGAAAAAGGATGATATATTGGCTTCAGGACTTTTTTTTTCTCTCCTCCAACTGCTCCAACACATGCAAAAACAACAGAACTGATACTAGGTTATGAATGCTAACACACGCTAGCCACACGACGGCAGCCCGCCATAATACAAATAGCACTAAAAAAATTGTAAAAAGAAAACATCTACAAAACTTATATTAGTGGTCAAAACAAAATAAAACTGCTGGGTAACGTAGTAATATCACCAATAAACAATATGCACCAAAGAGTTACAACATAAATAACTCATTTTCCAAAGAAAGCAATAAAATAGCGCGGCAGCACGTCCAATATAACTTCGCCTCAACAATGCAGACGGCACTGTGAGAGGCAGACGGGGGAGCTACGGAAACCCCGGAAGTAAAAAAGGGGCGACGTGCAGAAAAGTAATTTTCAACAATAAAAATAACGGTAAATAAGAATAACAAAGATAAAATTCACAAATACTCATTAAATAATTAAATGATAAATAAAATTCACAAATATAAATTGAAAACAAGAATCAGTTAAGTGCATTTCCAACTCTGGCATTCAGTCAACCAGACTGGTGTAAGTAAAGAGAGTTGAATAGCTGCTCATTTGCAGACATTTTATTGTTTATTGTTTATTGTTTAAGCTAACAAAATTCAAATGCCCCATGCTAATGTTAGCTAGTTACAGGCTGTGGAATTTGATTGTTGTTGCCATCTTGTTATTTAGCTACGTAGCTAATTATCTTGTTTTCTACTAATGTATTGTGCTCGTATGGATTATCGCATGGTGAAAGAAAGTAAATCATATTTATTTATGGTGTTCATTTGGGATATCGTCATTGACATTTAACAAGGACTTTATAAGGTTTTACTGCTATCATATACGAAATAATGACCAACCCTTGTAGGCTTCACAAAGTTTCAAGCATGACTGGTAACTTTCATTGAAAGGATGAACAGCTAAATAAGAGAATGTGTAAATGCATCAATTTCATAAAGACTTCTCAAGTTCAAGTTGTTGCTTTGCGATAAATAAACACTAGTAGACTATTCAAGTTTAGTTTTGATAGATTTTATTTTCACAGTTAAACAGTGCCGTTGTAAACAACCGAGTAGTTACAACACTCACAAGATAATGGAGTGTGGAGAGGACAGTGAGAGAATATGGAGAGAAAGGATGAAAGGGGGAAGTAGAGGAAAGGGCAGCGAGAACAAAAACCGAACACCTCTATCAGAGTCTCTGGTCTCCTACGGGCTCCTGTCGCAAATCCAGTTGGTAAAGATGATGAGATCATCTGACTTGACATCTGATTATCCCCCATCCCCTGAGAAAAAAAATGTGACAGCACTGTTACTGTTATTGCATGCTAGAGAAAGTTTGCCTTGTTCCATGGCTTCAAACCTTGTCTTCAAATTCAAGTTTAATTAAGTATTCAGTGAACTTAGTGCTGTTAATATATTTACCACTTGCAACTCAATGTGCCAAACGTTTTAAGAGTGTGCCGAGATTTCGGCCACTGAAAATAGGCCAGTGAAGGCATATGGAAACCTTTTAGGTCTACGAAATGCGTGCCGCATTTCACAAAATGTATTCACAAAATGAATTTCGTGCCATACGACATAATCCACAACGACCCAGTGAGGCTCATTCCCTTTAAAGTAGTTGTAATGAAGGATTCCTGGTCCTAGCCCTGTAGGAGTCACACACTCAAGTGTACAAAAAGGAACTCCTTTCTACTATTGAGTTGCACAATCCGTGGCTGTGATTGTCAAGAAGACTAAAACCCCTATTTAACCCTCCCCATCTTCATCTCCATCTGCTCTTTGTGACTGAAGTGGATTTAATAGGTGAAATCAATAAGGAATCACAGCTTTCATCTGGAGTCACCTGGTCAGCCTGTTTCATGGAGAGAGATGTTCACTGTCAGTGATTGTTTATGGGGCTTTTATACTGAAAGGAAGATGTGGGATTAACTAAATTTCATCCTATCTATTCCTTTAGATAGGATAAAATTTTGTTGAACAACAGACAAAGGAGCATTTGGCACAACATAGACTATTGGGATGCAGGATTGATGTTTTGTAATAACAATCAACATACTCTGTAAAACATTTCATATTTAGTGTGAAGTATTGATGTGAGAAAGTGAAATATTACATTACAATTATTACATAATTATTAAAGGATTACATACAAAAACAAACACAAGCAAAATATGATAAATGTAAGACTGATGTCACGTAATCGCAGCAAATGTATGTCTGAAAGAAAATATTAGCTGTACAGCTGTACAGCTGTAAAGTGCACGATTGATGTCATATAAGTAAATAAATGTGTATAGAGTGCGAAGACATAGACAGACACAAACACCCTACCTTATTGCCCACTATATTAACTGTCATAATGTAATATAATAATACTACTGTACTGTATAAGTACTGTGCTGTAAAGCTCCACACTACCCTCCGCCAAGGTACCGGCTGAACGGATGGCACTCCATTCTGTTCTTGGTTGTCCGCGACCTTGCAGTCCAGTCAGACCAGTCGCACGAATGTACTTCAGCTCCAGTCATCCTGTCCTGCCTAGTTACAGTCAGTCTATGTGGTTGTGGTGTCAAATGCTGCCAGCCTGGGTGACGTTGATCAGGAAGAGGCTGAGGAATTTCAGGCCTGAAAAGTAGGCGTCAGAGAAATGATTCTATCTAGAGCAGTGAATGCAGATAGAGGATTCACTACAGTTACCTGTTAGTTTCAGAATTGATTCTAACATTTCACAGATCACTTTTGAGACAGGGATGGTCTGGCATCCAGCAATATCACAGACTGTTTGACCTCAGATGAACCAGATCACAGCCTGAAGTCCTCAGACAGGGTTCTATTGCAAGGGTGTAACCATGATTCATGTGTACCTACCTTGTTGGAATGAGCCTCGTCCAATACATTTCATTGTTCAGTATGACTGTAAGTGATGCTGCACATTTGATAAATAAATGACTTGAACTTGAACTTGAACTTGAACTAGTGGAAGGTGGAGGGACAGAATTGCAGCGGGGGGTCTGGGGGCCCTCCCTAAAATAACATTTAAAATTAATTTCCTACATTTTCACACAACTACACATGATGGGTATTGTTAGAGTTTTAATAAAAATGAATAAGTTGTTATAATTTGAATAACGTAAGGTTTAAGGCAGTGTGCAGTATTATCCTATCCTATTTGCTCTATTGAGACATTCTTTACCAAAACATTCAATTCATCCACACACGATTCACACACGAAGGGTCTACGAACTAAAGTCTGCAAAAAGGCCCTAAGCTTCACATGCAATATCCACCCATTGGCCCAATTCTAATGAACCTTGGAGAAATGATGCAGCTTTACACTGAGATCCAGCATTTACAAAATAAAACTGATCGTCTTAATATAGTGCCACCTGCAGGCCAAAAAGCTCTAATGCTTCACGCACGATATCTCAGACACTGCTGGCCCGATTGTGACGAAACTAGGAGGAATAATACTCTGATAATAATCATTACTCTGAGATCCGGCAATTTGAAAATAAAACTTATTGACCCAACATAGCGCCACAATGTCATACGTGTTATCTCAGACACTACGGGCCTGATTTCGGTGAAAACTTGAGGCAATGATGCACTAAGATCAGACATGTTCAACATAAAACTGATTGGCTCAACATAGTGGCACCACTAGGCCAAAAAGGCCCTTACAGTCAAATGCGATATCTCAACCAAGCAACCAAGGAATTCGCAGGAACATCAATAATAATAATAATAACAATAATAATATATCACAATACTGCGGGTTGTTCAAAATGGGTTGGAAAGTAATTTATTTTGAAATCCATAAATCTCAGCGCCTGACAAATTGATCAACAACACTATTAACCCCCTGGATATACAGTATATTATGGTGAATTTGTTCTATTGGACAGTAAATATCTTACTTATTGCACCTTTAATGGAAAGTTAGTACATTAACAGCTCGAACACATGCATTGACTCAAAATGTTATCTACTGTATCATGGCTGTGAAGAGTATGGTGTGTGAGGAATGCTGCAGAGCCGGTACTTTTACCTGGGGTTTCCGAAGTTAGCAGGTAGGTTCATTGATGCCGCACTCCTCATTTGATTCTCTCTATGGTTATGCGTCACTGGATCACTGGTACTGTCAAAAGTGGTACACTGATATGGTGACAATGATATGACTTACAGACAATGTACTGTTTTAAGAAACTTCCAAAAAATAACAATTTCTTCAGCTTACAAGAATAACCCACAGTATGGCAGGCCACCTTGCCATACTGTGAATATGTTTGAAGTCCAGAAAAATATTCTGTATTTACCTTCTTGGAAACATGGTTTGGATGTTCGAGGTCTGCGAAGCTGGTTAACGCAGACAACTGATCATCTGATGAGTCAACTGGGTTTATTTATGCTGTCAAACTCACTTCCTCATTCTCTGCTGCTGCTCCACCCTGCTGCCACTGTTGCTGCTGCCTAAGCATAAGTGACGGGTATTCATTCTCTTTGGGCTCTTTTCAGGGAGTTGGATCCTGCGACTCAGCTCACCTATAAGAGCCAGATCTTTTGGCATTCAAACAGCAATTTCATCAGGGTTTTTATTGGATTTTTTACGTTTGTTATAAAAAAAACAACCAACTTTTTAAATATATGCAATTAAACCACAATTATGCACATGCATTGAAAGTAGGGCATTCATTCAGTCAACCACTGAACTTTTCAAAACAAGTAACAATCATTAGAGTAGAACACAATATGCATCAAAACAACTGCTCACTTTTCCTGATGTGGTTTTATTTTATTTTTTTTAATCACAATTGTACAGACGGGTGACAAATTAAAGGAAAAACCAACAAAGTGTCTTAGTAAGGTGTTGGGCCACCACGAGCCGCCACAACACTTTCAATGCGCTTTGGCATAGATTCTCCAAGTCTCTCTACTGGAGGGATGGAACACCATTCTTCCAAAAGATATTCCCTCATTTGGTGTTTTGATGATGGTGGTGGAGAGCACGAACACTGCGAAGGCCATAGCATATGATTCACATCATTGCCATACTAAACCATTCAGTGACCCCTCATGCCCTGTGGATGGGGGCATTGTCATCCTGGAAGAGACCACTCACATTAGGATAGAAATGTTTCATCATAGGATGAAGGTGATCACTCAGAGTAACTTTTTTTTTTATTTGTAGTGACCCTTCCCTCTAAGAGGACAAGTGGACCCAAACCATGCCAGGAAAATGCCCCCCACAGCATAACAGACCTACCAGACCCCCTCACTATAGGAGTCAAGAATTCAGGCGTGTTCTGTTCTGTAGAACAGTGTCTATGGTTTTTGCACCACTGAACTCTAAAATGTGCATTCATCTTTGCAACCCTACTATAATATCCCTCTCTATGTAGTTGTTGATGGACCGTTCTTGCTGACAGTCTGATCACGTCCTGCATTGACATTCTCAGTCACCTGAGGAAGAGGTGCTCTTCTGTTTTCCTTACATATCACACTAATGCATGAGCATCACAGTCATCAATTGTGCGCTTTCGACCACAATTTCCGACCCTATTTACTGATGTCTTTCCCATAGATCTAAATGCAGATGTCACTTTAGTCACTGTGTCTATTGAAACAGTTGAGCAGTCTTTGTGCCTGAAGCTCTTGCCATCTGGGCCCCAATAATGAACCCTCTTTCAATGTCATTTAAATCTTTTGCTCTTGCCATCTTGCCAACCTTTACTAGGTAAATAGCCAGCCTTCTGTATTTGTTCTTAAACTGCCACATAAATAGTTATTGTAATAAGTGTAATAATTGTTTTATATGTTTTTAGGTCTATTTGAACTGTGCTGCCAAATGTAAAAACCCTCAAGTATGATCTGATATGTAACATGTAGGGATGGTTAAATCTAGTTTAAACAACCCCATTCATTACTAAGTCTATTTAATAATTAGAATCAATTAAGCAATCAATTAAGCAATCAATTAGTCAATCAGTCAATCAGTCAATCAATCAATCAGAAGACAGATCAAACAGGATGAGACTGAGGTAAACAAAGCAGACAGACATACTGACCATTAACCTGACATCTAACATTTGCAGTAAATAGGTTCCACCACCAGGTGTCCTCATCTTGTTAGTCTTGGAATAGCAGGGAGTTTCTGATGCTGGACAGCTGCTGCATTGGTGTAACTGCAACTACTAGAGGTTTATTTGTAAAGATGCATCACTAGTGCAGAAAAATCATCTACAATGTCTTTCAGACTTTTTAAGAAATAAGACAGGATGTGTTCAAATGTTGGGGGCTTCAGTTTTATTATTTTGCAGCAATTTTGTAAATGTTGATGCTGCTCTGGGGTCAAATGTAAAGCCTGTCTGCAAGACAGACAGTGAAAGAGACACAAAGGGCTAGATCCTTTGAGCCAGGGGTGGAGAAGCAGGGACTCCAGGGTGGGATGGCTTTCAGGATCCTTAGTGAGACAGCTCTGCAACAGATCCTGGCAATCTTGAGAGAAAGACTGGGATCAAAGCTTAATACAGTGTGCGCCTTATGTTGGAACAGCTTTTTCTTGATGACAGGTTTACTGAGGAGGATCTCCCTCCTGGTACTGAAGGGGTAGCATCCAGACAACATGCCATACAGTAACACCCCCAGCTGCCACACTGTGGTCAGACCAGCTCTGTAGGATGTACCACTCTGATGGGGTGTACTTGCTGGTAGCTGGAACACACACAGACAGAGTGAGACATGGAGAGAGAGAGAGATCAAGGAAGAAAGGGAGAGACAGCAAAGTGTTTAGCTTGAAAGGAATTATTTCAGAGAAGCCGAACAAGAGCAGAAGCCAGGCAGCGTATCATAGAACTCGGTGGAGAATCCCTCCTGCAGGATGCAGCCACAGCCAAAGTCTATGATCTTGAGACGTGGTGTGTGGGAGCCAGTTTCAACCAGAAGGCCCTCAGGTTTGATGTCCTGGTGCAGGACACTTTGGAGTGGATCTCTAACAGGATCTGAGGGAGAGAGAAAGAGGTGTGGGGGAGGCTCTGATGGACTGCTCTCATGGACACACACACACACACACACACCCGTTCACCCTCCTACCTTAGCCTTGTGCTCCTGCAGGGAGCCACCACTTTTGGGGATGTAGGTTCATGGAGCAGGTCTCTCCAGCAGGTCGCTCCAGCACCAGGATCAGCTCCTGGTCCATTTTGTACCAGTCCAGCAGGGTCACACTGATGCTGGTTCACCTCCTAGTTTTAAGAGCAGCATCACCTCCAGGGGAAACTGACACTCCTTTCCGTTCAGAACCTAAAAAAAGACCCAGAGTACAATTAAGTGGCTGAGAGAGAATAAAGAAGAATAGAAACTAATAACAATGAAAGCAGACACTGAGCAGACACACCAGAGTTCCTAAGGGGGTTTTAGGAGATTGTCGTGGAAAATTGCCTGTAAGCACTCAGAAATCTTGAAATAACACACAAAACATTGACAGGTTGAAGTACAAAAATATATTGTATACAAATATATTGGAGAGAAAGACCTGGTCACAGGTCCCACTGAAAGTCAAAATCTCCACGGTCTCTCTCCCTGAAAGTCAACTCACTACAATCTTTATAGTTTCTTTGGAAACAAAGAAGTCTCATGATTGGTTCTCTTATGCTTAGATAACATGTTTAACATGGTTCATCCTATAGGCTCTCTCCATATAGTAGTGGTCTGGTCAAGGTCAGATTTATGACTTCCTTGAAGGGTCTCACTGGCTTACTTTCCAATACTACATGTTAGCGGCACACGTCATATGTCTGTGGCATGTGACAACACAGTATCAGTACAACCAGCCACAAAATTATAAATGATAAATACTAGCATTCTGTGCTAATTTACTTTCACAAGATCACATGAAGGTGATCACAAAATTGAGATCTCATCACAAAATTGAGATCTCATTGACATCAGTTCTCGGTTCATGTGAAAATGCAGATGCAAACATGCAGATTCTTCTGGCCCAAAATGGTCCATGTTTGGAGTCATCGTTTCCATTATCGTTTTCCTGCTTATCCTCAACTGATGCTTCGTCCTCCTCTGAACTCCCGGCATCCTCTACTGCAACCTGTTCCATTTCATCCTCATCATCTGACAACTCTTTGTCAGAGCCTCCCTCAACAATTTTGAGCAACATTCTCTCTGTTTTAGCTCTCTTTAGCTCTCTTAGCTTTAGTGGTTCTGACTCAAGGTCAGCAGTAGATCTATGAAGACATCTAGAGAAATTATGAAGCACATGTATTCATTTCTCCCTGATGGGTTGGATTGCATTTTCCACAGGCTCTTAGTCAATTGTAGTAGTTGCAGGCTATGATGGGGGGTCAAGGAGTGGAAGGAAGTGTGCATCCTTCAACCAACGCTTGCTGGGGATAACATCCAGAAGAGCCTTGTGAGCCAGAGTTTTCCTGGAGCTCCTTGTTGCAGAAGTACTCAAGGTGGCCATGATGGCAAGTTCCCACAGCCCAGGAGTGGCGCTGACACAGTGATTCCAATCCACAATGCCTTTTGATAGAAATCAACAACACAGTTCAGTTAGTCACAATGTAAAACATGTCAATAAATCAATACATGACTACAATGAAATGAAAGCAATCTCCAAGCTTCAAGTGCTGCTCTAAATTAATTCCTGATCTTTGTCACATTAGAAATAAGCCGGACTAAACTGGTTAGGTGCTAGTGGCACACATTAGCAAAACAAGCTAGGAAATCAACAGTAGATGTATTGAAGTGTTTACTCCTTCATAGAAGTAGAAGGAATATGTGTTGTTTACCGAAGCTAAGTAAATTACAACGCTAATGTTAGCTGCTAACCAGACTCTGCTACCTCATTCTTAGCCTGAGATTGGCCCATAAAAAGAGTGATTACCTCTTCATAGATCTACCTTACATGTCGTTTGTTCCATTTATCCCACAGTTGCTGTTGCTGCCAGCAAAGAACAATGGCAGAGAAGCTAACTGCGTTAGTGCATACTAGTGCACACCAAGCTGGCACTACATCCAAACGAACACTAATTCTAACGTTAGCGTCAGCTAGCTGGTTTCTGAAAGCAAATAAATGTGACACTGATGGAGTTAAATTGCATGCAATGCAGCCATTTGAAGAATGGGTGACACCAGGAAACAATGAAAATTCAGACCCTGGGTTACAAAATCTAGAAACTATTTGTTGGCAGAAAGGTCTATGAATGGCAGAAGGCCATTCCCACTAGTGATTATAATGTGAATCATCAGTAAGTAGTTATAGGTTCATCTGCACTATTAAATATTTAGATGTTATTTAGGCAGATACATGACACAATGGTTTACTTAAGGTAAGTTAAGGTGCTTCAATTAGTGCAAATTCTTTATAATAAATATTTTTTATACTACAATTAGTTATGGTGAAAGAGTAAGCGAAAAGTGCCTCGATAAATGCGAAATAAATCTGACAACACAAAACCCTGAGACAATGGCAGAAAATTATGAACACAGTAAAAAATAGAAAATAACAAAATTTAAGGTATTACATTTGAAATACCCAGTGCCGTCAAAAAACTAAGTGAACTGGCTCAAAGCCATATGACTGCCACCTTGTGGCTTAACATGTACTTTTTGAACATGAATTTAGCTCTTCTCTCCTTGAGAGATGCACATTTCTCAATGACTCTATGGTTAAAGTCGGGGATGTCTTTGACAAGTTTCTTCTCTATAGAGAGCATCCTATCACTACAGCGTCAGCTGTAGTGATAGGAGTTGTGATGAGATGTTAGATGTTCCTTTAAACACTGTAGCATTCTGCAGATGTTCTTGTTGAACTACATCTAGTGATGCTACAAAATCCACCAATCCCCTAAAAACTCCAGGATTTTCTGAGCCTTCACTTTACTTTCCCAAACATGGCTAGTCGCATTGCATTTTCCATGTGGACCCTTGTTTGTTCATGCTTTTTTGTTTTTTCTGATATATGCTTTAGGTCATTCAAACCTGTGTGAATCCATGCTGGGTCTGATCATCATGTCATGGAGTTCTAAAATAATAGACCTTTTTAAACAAGCCCTTTTTTCTTCGACTGGTGACTCTGGAACATGTTAGCTATCTTGCTTTTCTCCTTTGGGGGCTCACCCTCCATTCTCATGGGTTCTTCTAGGGCACAGGTGTCAATCCATGTGCCATGGAGGGCCGAGAGTCTGCAGGTTTTCGTTCCAACCAAAGAGTACAGCAGGTGATTTCACTGATTACCACACCTTCAACCAGAGAGGAGGAACTAATCAGCGAAATCACCTGCTGTATTCCTGGGTTGGAACGAAAACCTGCAGACTCTCGGCCCTCCATGGCACATGGTTTGACACCCCTTCCTAGGGCAGTGGTCCACAAATGTGGTCCTCTGGGTCCAGAGTACTGCTGGTTTTCTATTCTGCCAGGTAGTTTCCATTATATTTGACTAATCAGGGACTGGTTTAGTCCAGGTGAATGCAATTAACTACCTGGAAGGATAGAAGACCAACAGTACTCTGGATTTGAGGACCACTGCTCTAGGGCCCTCCAGATGGCTCCGGAGCAGAAACTGCTGAAGGAGCCCTGAAGGCCTCTGACGGCCTTCTTCTTGTTCTTGATGTCGCTGTCTGTCTGTTTCAGACCTGAAAACAACATGTCAAGACTGTTCACTGTAGATTGCAGCCAGGGCCACAGTCTGTTTGTATAAACCTGTTGTTGGTTTATACAAACAGCTTTGAATATCTTGGATGTTACTGTCCGTCAGTTTCAGACATTCAACATCATGGTAAGGTTGTTCACCGTGACATCTATATCTGCCATGACTTCACACTTACATCCAGTGTTGCTCATAAATGGCTTTAAACTGGCATTGACATTCGATCAGCAATGCCATCATCAGATAATGTATGATGAATTTTTGGGTGAGCGTGTGATTCCAGCTTATAAACCAGGGCAGCACAAAGTGGTTGTGTTGCCACTGGAGGCACTATCCGTTCAGCACCACATCCTTATCAGTTTGGCCTAGTGTACTGTGTATACACTGTGGTGGGTGGGGCCAGCAGCACCACCAAGGTAACCACACACACCCCTTCCCTAACTGCTGCCAGCTGGGCAGTGTAATTAACCAGCAGTTCTACCCCTGTCAGCTCCTCCCGCCGCCCATCACCAATCAGCACGCGATTGGTGGGCAAGCCCTATAAGAACCCCAGAGCAACAGGAGGAGGGAGAGAGGAAGGTGGCCGAGTGAGGAGAGCGGACTGAATCTCTGCGGTGGTGAGAGGAGTAGTATTGTGACTTGACATGTGAACTGGAACTGGAACGGAGAACGGAACCCGATGGAGTATCCCCCCGGGCTGAATGAACCCACATTGATTCCCCCAACGACGACTTGCTAAATGGACGAACGGACCCCGACGCTAACCTGGTATCTCACCCTCGTCTGTGTCCCCGCAGGTGCCCAAGAGCCGCAGCGGTTGCGCCTAGATGGTTCCCCCCGGTCCGGGAAGAACCTGAGTTTCCTTTCTCCTCCTACCCGCTCCCGTGCACGTTTCAATAAACCTTCTGTTCTTTTCACCACAACCAAGAGTTGTCTGGCCTCTCCTTCGCCACAACACAAAGACACATGATGCTTCCCAATACTTGCATGCATTTTGAAAGGTCTGTGCTGACCTCAATGCCAGTCTGTAACGTGGCAATTAAAACAGCTTTAAGAATGAAGCTTCTTAGCAGCACCTCATTACCTAACCTCAATTTGGGCCCTGTCTCATCTTACCTTTGTGTCAAACTTTGGAATGACAACAACCAAAGGGGAGGGGGGACCATGTCAAGAAATTAAGGATGCTGTCAGTGCTGTAACAATGAAATTAAAAAGAAATGGTTTGACTTATAATTACAATCTAAAAAAGCGTTTAACTCAAAATAGGCACCATTTTATTAGCTACAGTTGGAAGGTAGGGCACGGTCGAGCGACCTGATTTGGACAAAAGGATTAAGGGGATTAATAGGAGAGACTGAGCTGTCAGGTGTCAAGTCACCAGAGGAGTGGGACACTGATTTAACTCAAGCAGCATCTCCATCATGGTAAGCTCAGACCTTAGGCTATATAATAATGTTGTTGATTTCGTCTGTAGCTCTTCACAGGAGTTTCCTGCCTTCCCTCTGTCCTCAGAGGTCTGAAGTTTGGTTTGGCTGGTATCTTGCCATAATGTTTGGCCAAGTCATTATTGAAGGTAAATGTAGGGAGCTTGACTCCATAGTGCTTTTGCGGTGCCTTTTCAATCTTGCACCTCTTCTGGGGTTCTTCCACTCCAGATGCATTTGAGATCATTCCAAGTCTGAAGCTGTGGATACACAAAAAACTCACAGAACCACAACTTACACTTACACAGATGATCCTGCAATACAATCTTCACATTAGCAAAAGTTTCTGTCGACTGTTTACCTCTCTATAATCCATTGTTTTTAAATTGCCAAAGATGATGCTGTAAAATCCAAGTGGTGTTTACAAAATTATTAAACAAATTCCTGCAGCACCCACCAGTGGACAAACATTTTAAAAGATCACAGATGTTTCAGTTGAGTTTGTAGGGTTTTCCAGTACTTTGTGGTATGCTTTGGGGTGCTTTGTAAAGAAAAGAGACTCTCCAACTGGATTGCTCTCCAACTTGAAAACCCTTCAAACTGAATGCTGTTTGCATTACTAACAGCTGTGATAGTTTGAACAGTTTGCCCACAGGGGGTACTAATATTCACACAGCAAAAACTATCATATAGGCCTAGTGATGGAAATTTGACTTGCAAGAGCCAATCTAGTCATAACCTCAATACGAAAGAAATGTGTTTCATAAATATGAGAAAGTCAGCTCCAACTTATGATGTTCATATTGTTTTGTATGTAGTTTAACTGTTCCTCTCTGCCTCCCCCCCCTCACGTTTATCGCCATTAAGCACATTTACAGCAAACACACGCAAATGCACACACTTTGTGGTTGTTTGGGGTAGTTTCAGTAATTTGTGATAGATTGAGGTACTTAATGGTAGTTTGGGGTAGGTTGTGTTAGTCTGGGGCAGTTTGGGGCACATTCTGGGGTAATATGGGGTATTTTGTGGTAGTGTGTGGTACTTTATACGTAACAATTTAAAATAAACATCTACCTCACATACATACAACATCTACCTCACCCAATGCCTGAGGAAGGCCAACAAAATCATTAAGGACCCCAGTCACCCTGCACACTCTCTGTTCACCCTGCTACCGTCTGGCAGACGGTACAGGAGCGGTCAGTCACGCACTTCACGACTGAAGAACAGCTTCTATTTGCAGGCCATCAGGCTACTGAACCATTGAACTGTAACTATTCCTCACACACGTCACTTTATGTTCTACACTCAGATGCACATGCACTTTATACCTGTACAATCTGTAACTTTATATCATTCATGTTTACCATACCTGCTGCTTCGCATCTAGCCTAACCTTAAAACCGGTTCCATTGCTACTTTATTTTACTTATTCTTACTTATTTTTACTTATTTTCACTTATTTTCACTTATCTTTTCTTATTTTTACTTATTTTTACTTATTTTTACTTTTTTTGACTTGTTGACTTATTTTGTCTTATTTTGACTTGTTTTTTTGATTTGATTTGATTCATGTGTACCTACCTTGTTGGAATGAGCCTCGTCCAATACATTTCATTGTTCAGTATGACTGTAAGTGATGCTGCACATTTGATAAACAAAGGACT
>CABFOQ010053105.1:0-15842 GCA_900660455.1 Gephyroberyx darwinii
AGGAGGCATGTAGGGTATATTGGGGGTGGGACAGGGTGGCAGGGTGTTATGCACATCATTTTACATGCAACAAAAAAGTATAGAATGCTTCTGTCCACACGTCTCTGATTCGTTAAAGGAAATGCAATCATGTCTGATTGATGCTTTTCATGTGCCCGTTTGAGTCTGTGCTTATAGCGCTGCTCCATCTACCTCACCACTGGGTATTACCATGTTGAAATGAACAAAGCCTGAAATAGGATGAAAAATATAGAGGGAGCGCATCAAGACTTTTTTAATGCAAGAGAAGCCAGATTCACTGTCCCCACTGCCCTTATGCACCTAGACCAATGAGGTGGAGGTGCTATTTTTACTCGTAGAAAACCAGGACAACATCATGTTGTTATATTTAGCAGGTAATTTACTCATCTAATTGTGCCGTAGCTAGATAGAGGAGGTCATGCAAATGACTCAGTATTACATTTAGTGCTGGCACACATGAAAATGAAACGTGTCATTGTTTTTATCATAACCAGCATTGCTACTCACCTTTTTGAATATCAGTTTTCAACACTATTCCTTGAGAGGTTTGCATATGTGTTAATGCCTATACATCGCTTTAATCCACCTGTCTGTTTCCCTGAAGTGGCATACTGTGTTGTTGGCCTGCACCAGTGGTGGAGTGTGCTTCATTTGTTGATTGCTGTTTAATGAAAGTGACCATACAGGGCAGGTTTAGCCATTAGCTCAGCAAGGTCCTGTAATCACTACAAGTTGTTTCTCTTTTTTCACGCAGTTCATTATTGAACAAACAATCTGGGGAGAAAGGAAGAACAGTGTGTACCTGCCATCTTCTCTCTCCCCCGCTCTGTTTCCCTCTGCGCAGCCTGCACTTTGGAAAGTATTGATTTGGTGGCTTGAAAATAACAAACTAGAAAGCAAGCGATTGGGGGAATAAACAGGCTTGGAAAAAAGTTAACAAAAGTGCCCATGAAGTGAGCCCCCTGAAATAAATATCAGTTTGTATATGCCTATAAAATTACACATTTTATATTGCAGATACTGCTGTATACCATCTTCCAGTCTTTTATTCCCTCTCCTCAATTCCCCTTTCCCTTCTTTCATGCTGGTAGTGATATTTTCCCTTTTTTGGAGGTTGCTAAGTAACTAGGAAGCTTGGTATGGTAGTAAGAAAGGGTCCCTGGATTGCAGATGGGGGTGATGGCAGGTTATGGCAGCAACAGTGCTGAGGGCAGGATCACTCGCCTGCCTAAACTTGGAGGTCCATGGTCTTGGAGTTGGAGGATTAGGCTGACCTTCAAACCCCAGCAGTGCACTACAACGTGAGTCATACAGCAGACCTCTGTCCTTGGCTAGTCTAAAACAAAGACGGTGTGTTAAGTAGCTAATCTGATCTCTTTTCCCAGCTAGTTTGTCAGTTTTTTAACAGTTTCTCCACTCATCCACACGAATCGACACACCAGACTCTGGTTCGTCCATGGCTGTAAATGGTAATCAGTAGGGAAGCGATGACAGAGCTGTGACTTTGGCTTACTTACTGGTGGCTGACAGCTGTCAGCCGCCATGGCAACACTGCTAGGGCCCGCCCGCCTTATTTCAGCTCAGTGCATCAATAACAACGTCACTTCACAAGCAGGCCTGTTGATTATCAGGATCAGCAAGCCAGCGTCAAGTCTTCTCTGTCCGCCTGTCTGCTAATGACAGCCACCATGATGGTGGATGATGGGTGAAAGAGGACACAGCCTGTCACCTTGATTCACGCAGCAGTAGCTCCAACCGGGTGGCTACTTGCCAAAGTCTCAGCAGTGGTTATATCCCCACCTAAATGACATTTAAAGTGTGAAGAGATGGCTGTCCTTGTGGCTCAGTCACCCCAGGCCGGGTCCCAAACATGAGTTGTACCCTGTGCCAAGTTTTCTGGTGAGGTCACGACACCTGGAGCACATTCTCCTCGCTCAAATGCTCCTGTGTGTGATTGATGGATGCTGTCAGCGATTTGATGTTTCTGATTATAATTTTCTTTCTTTCTTTCTTTCTTTCTTTCTTTCTTTCTTTCTTTCTTTGTCTATCTAATCCATTCAATATAAATCAGTGGGTGATTTATTGGCATAACATTATCAAAGCAGGTGACAAGCTGAATTACATTCACTACAGAACCATAACAATCGCATAAGAACAGATTAGCTTCCTACAGTGACTCTTCTCGCCACTACTCTCTCTGCAGTCCATCCGGGAGGTGACAGGTTATGTGTTGGTGGCCCTGAACCAGTTTGACTACCTGCCACTGGAGAACCTGAGGATCATCCGGGGGACAAAGTTGTATGAGGATCGCTATTCCCTCGCCATCTTCCTCAACTACCGACGCGACGGAAACTTCGGCCTCCGCCAGTTGGGCCTGAAAAACCTCACAGGTGAGTGTCAAAAATGTGTCTGTCCGTGTTTTGTCATTGTCCTTTACCTGGCGGTGTTTTCACACCTATTGAGGAAGCCAATGCATGCTGAACTGACCTGTGCTATCCTGGCCAAGTTATTCATTGCTGATGGAGCTGTAGAGTGTGGACATGAGATTGTCTCAGCCAATACTGAACTGCATGTATATGTGCAATCAGCCTCTTTGCAGGGAAATCGCTTGTGTTTCTTTCCATCATCTTCTACGTATCTTCTCTTGATCAAACCAATCCATGCTGAACTGATCTGTGCTAACATGGCCAGGTTACTCATTGCTGGTGGATCTGTAAACAGGAGTTAGTCCACTGGATGCACATATAGGTGCAATCAGCCTTGTTGAGTGGAAATCGCTTGTGATCCTCACCTAGTCCAGTTTTCTATCAGTCAGGCTGTTAAGTATGCAGCCTGCAAGTAATGCAGTTAAACATGGTGTTTTCTTCTGGTGTGAATAATTGAAGTGGATGAATCGTCCCAGTCCAGCCTCTGTGTCCAATTACAAAAGGCAATTCTGAGTTGTTCTTGGTCTCCTTGCAGTTCCAAGCATGCAGTAATCCTGTATTTTGTATTGAAGACCTCATCAAGGGATTGAGTTTTGCTTTTATAGTGAGGCACATTGCTCAGCATGAGTATTGACATAACCTCCCAGAATCAATTAGAAGTTGCTCTGCTCTCAATCCTTTATGAAGCACTTGGCATTTTTCAACAGAAGCGTACCTGGGAAATGACTGCAATCAGCGCACCAATTTAAGACGGGTACAAGAGAACAAAATGTAATGATCAGAAGTAGAGGTTCTGATATTTTAAAAGCTATTTTTGGAACTTTTTCTTTACTTCACCATGAGGTAGTGAACAGCTAATGGGTTGTTTAACTGAATGCTCCACAGATTTTTGCCTAAAATGCCATAATTCATTTCACTGCCTTCATTATTCTATCTCAAATTGCATTGCTGGAGTCAATGATGACAAACAGGACATTGTACAAATTGAATTTAGCAGTGATCAAATCATTCTTAACTTGCCAGTGAGTCTTAGCTATTATACAATCAATAGTTCCGCTTTACACACACAAGGTTGCCCCACCGCAACAATAAGTATTATGTCACTTTCACTATATCCATGCTGTAATGATAGTTTACCCTCTCACAATAAATCTGTAACTGTCTCTACAAGTTTTAAAGTTTTTATCTCCTCTGTTATTTCCATCCATGGCTCGTCCTCATACACAAAGTATTCTTGTCTGATTTTCAACCCACTCTGCATTCCAACCAAGACTATTTCCTGACAAGTTAGAGGGGGGAGTGAGTGTGAGTGCTGTAAATATTAAGTAGAAAATACCTTTTTTGTGCGGGTGGTCCTACCTCTTTATGAAGAATGCAACCTTGTGCTGCTCAGGTCAGTCAGAGTTGAAGCTCTTGACTTGCAAATACAATATAGAGCTGTTCCACAGCAGGGTTAAGTGGGTCTTGCCAGGGCCAGGGCCAACTCATCACGTGTACAACACAAGCTCAGAGGCATTATTGGTTCATTTTGAAACTTTTAACCCACAGATCTTCTTTGTTAGTGAAGAGAGAGTGAGGCGTACATAACAAAGAATAATATTGTGCAGTAGTGGTATTGATAATCCTGGACTGCTCCGTCCGGACCCATGACAAAAACTCTGTTCCTCCAATGCATCCACAACAATCAATAGGTTTCTCTGTTGCCCCAGCTTTTCACACACAAGGAACATTGGAAATTAGATTTTAACGATTAGCACAACAGAATGCCATGCATGTGACCAGTGATGAGGGATGTCAGTGAAATTTGTTTAGTATTGAGTTTTGCTGCATATTTCTTTATCGGGCTGAGCTACCACTACAAACATACTGTAGGTACACAGGCTGTTTCTAGTACACATATACTTGTTTCCAGCAGTGTGTTCGAAGCAATATGCAAATCATGATTTCAGCAATGACAAGGAGACATTGAGGAGGCAACATGAGAAAGACAGCGTCATCACTTTGTGCTGGATATGTCAAGAATACCATCTATACAGAGAGAGTAGAATTTATTCACTGAGCTTTGTAGGAAAGAAGCATGGCAGTGAGCTTGTGACTCCCCACCCCCCACCCCCTTCCAAACCCTCTTTCTAAATAATTCAGATCTTTCTCATTGTTCTCTTCAACTGTTTCTTCCTGGTGATCCCCCAGAGTAGAAGGAAACAACACAGCCGTCCGCCGCTGGATGCACAATCATGTTCTTGTGTCTTATGTTCCATCTCCTATTCCTTCTTGTATGTCGCACTATACTTGGGGAATTGCATTTGTCCACCACCATCAGCTTTTTTGCCAAGCTGGTCCTTTTTCATTGTGATGCCAAGTTGAGGCAAGCGCTGGGGGAGCTGAGGCTGGACTCAGTAGAGAGTCATACTGCTGTTTGAAGTGCCATCCGTGGCCTCGAGCCATGAAGTGGAAGGGAAGTTGTGCAGAGGAGCCATGGCCAGAATCTGCTCTACTTCATTGCTCCCTCACTCTCTCTGACTGTTTGAGTTTCCCCCCACGGTCTTTCATTCCTGCAAACAAGTAGAATAGAATAGAATAAAGTGGAGCACAGTAGAATAGAGTAGATCAGAATAGAATAGAGCAGAGTAGAATAGAGTAGAAGGGCGTAGATTAGAACAAAATAGACTAGAGTACAGTAGAGTAGAATAGAGCAGAATAGAATAAAGTAGAGTAGAATGGAGTAAAGTAGAATAGAACAGATTAGAAAAGAGTAGAGTAGAATAGAAAATACAATAGAACAGAATAGAACAGAATGTAGAAAGTAGAATTAAATAGTGAAGAAAGTCGAGTAGCATTAAATAGAATTGAGAAGAAAACAGTATAAAACATTGTACGTTATAAATACAACAGATATTTTTCTTTGGTGCACAGTCAATAAAAAAGTTTAAGCGAGATTAACAGCACAGAGTGTCCATGGTACCGGCTTATTGCACAGAACGCCTCACTAGTTCAACAAGCTCTTGCTGTGGGGCAGAAACAAGTTAGTTGTGTCCTAGTTTGTTCTGTTGCAGCTGTCATCATTCTACAGTATGTGCTGCTGAGGAAGGAAATAAGCCTGAACCGTCAGGATGGATCCACTTCTGTACATCAAGCAGCACAGATCAGCACCCTTCCCTTCCTTCAAGTGCTTTAGTGAGTGTAAGGCTGGCTGTCTCATTCATTACAAGGCCTTTGATGCCGCTGTCATATTATTCCATCCTTTTTCTGCCAGCATCTCCCAGGAGAGGTGTAAAATGATCGATACAATCCATAAGCGACATATATAAGAGGATAAAGCCTATTAACTACATAAGGGCTAATCGAGAGAAGGTGCACAATTGGTACTGAAACCCACCTGCATTCCTACTTAGGTCAAAATTGCTGGGGATTAAATCCATTTGTCGCTAGTATATTGTGATATTGCACTTATTGATTTTTCTGGTGTGCTCTCTGGGAGCTGTGAATGGACTCTCTGGAGGTCGGGGGGGTCTGTGGCTGAGCAGGGATAGGACTCCCTTCGATGCACCTTTCAATCAAGCTTAGCTTAGTTATCCTCATGAATATGAAACATGAGGCACACTCTGAGCTCAAGCTGGGAAAAGTCGAGGGATGGTGTGTGTGTGTGTGTGTGTGTGCACAAGCGTGTATAGAAGTCAATATGAAACATAAATCACACTCTTACCTAAAGTGTGGAAAGTTAAGGGATTGTGCGTGCGTGCGTGTGCAAGTAAATATGACGCATAAAGCACACTTATCAGAAGCTGGGAAAAGTTGAGGGATGGTCTGTGTTTTTATGTGTCTGTGCATTTGCTTGTGTGTGCAAGTGCGTGCATGTGCAAGAGTGTGTAGAAGTGAATATGAAGCATAGTGCATCCTGGGGGTGTGGTTGAGGCGTTGGCTGGATGCGGGAGACAATCAGGCTGGTAGGCTGGTTCTCCTCGCATCCAACACCGGCTGCAGCCAATTAAGGCTGATTGGACAACTGCAGCTTGGAACTGATTTAACCGTGTTTGTCTTTTCCAGTGAGGGGGAACCCGACTGGCAGCAGGTGCCGAATGAAACGCTGATCTAAACGACCTGACAGATTCATGTTTATTTACACGGTGTTGGCCTGAGTTATTGTGATTTCATTTCATGTATAAAATAAAATGCCGTGCCGACCAGGGAATTCTGCTGTGTCCTTCATGACCCCGCGGTAGCAAGCTCTTACGACATATAGTCTTAGCTGAAGTTTTTAAAGTAAAGGGATGTTGTCTGTGTGTGTGTGTGTACGTGCAAGGGTGTGTGTGTGCAATCAAAGGTGTAAGTTAATATGAAACATAAAGCACAATATTAGCTGAAGTCAGGGAAAGGTGTGTGTGTGTGTGTGCTTGCCTTGTCTTTTCACTGTCTTTTGTCCAAACTGATTCCCTCAAAATCTTCATTTAACTCTTCTCGTCTCTGCAAAGACAAGACAGAGAAAAATCAACAGTGAGTTCCTTTTCTCCCTATTGTCAAGCAACAATAATGTTGAACACAGACACTTCCTGACATTTCCAAAGTTCCTACTTACTATTTTCCAATGCATGAGCGGTGTGTTGTTAGTTACTTAGTGCAGGGGCAGCCTCTGTGCTTTCACGTGGTAATTACAGCCTGCTGCCCAGGCAAAATAATAAAGGCCTCAATAAGGAGCATAACACAGATGAGCGTTCTGATTTAACACATTTTTATCCCCACCTCTCTTTTTTCCATTTCATCCATCTCATTTCTTTCAGATTTGTTTAGTGTTGTTGATCCATTTTTTACCGCCTGACGCCTGTACCGCGTCTGTCCAAAATGAAGCATCCAATCTGAGGCCCCATCTGCTGAATGATCCTCTCTCATTGCATGCATGTACACAAGCCTGCATCTTACGCCAAAGCGATATCCACTCTTTCACGGCCCATCTGCTCTCTCTCTCGCTCTCATTTTCTGTCTTTCTTCACTCTCTTTATCCCTCTCTCTCTGGCTCTCAGTCTCTTCTCATCTTTCAGACGGTTGTCTTGATTTTTCGCATCAGTGCTTTTACAGAAAACCACGCAACGTAATGTCTGTGCCATCTTGTACTATACCTACTGTATGCAACACTCACTTGAGCACATGTGATCTCCTGCCGAGGTGGGAACGCTGTGCCCTACTGTATTCTCCAAAGCCCATTGCATTTGTTCAAGGGGAAAACCTCAATGATTGTACATTAATTCCCGACGAACATGCTGTTCGGTGTCTCGTGACGGCGGTGCACAGGGGACGCAGGGAAAGGATGGGATGGGATGGGACAAGGTGAAAGGGAAGGACGCGATGAGTCAGTGCCTTCAGCCAGTGAAGAGACTATAGGTGGAGTGGGTATTGCCGCGTCCTTCTGATAGGATCCCCCAGACTTCCATTCACCGTCTAACTACAAAGAGAGAAGAAAGAGCGGTTCCCCCCACAGGAGGCAGGCGAGATTGGTTCTGCGCACGTTACCGGCATTCAGTCGAGCCTCTTGCCTGGCAGCCCACAGACCTCAGGTCTCCTCCAATTGTGTGTCTAATTGATTACTTCCCATGCAATTACTCCCGTGTCACACTCAATATTTCAACGCTCCAGGAAAGGGGCGAGAGGGACTTTCTTTTTGAAGGACGACATTCATATTGTCACATTTGCGAGCCCCTAACGTGGATCGTGAGGAGGCATGCATGTTAAACTGAAGTCTGGAACAGGCCATCAGCGATGGTTGGAGTTAATTGATTGCACAGTGATGCCACAGTGTGACAGTGATAGTGAGACTATTAGAGCAGATAGCTGGTCTTTTGGGGCATGGGAAGAGCAGGGCTGGATTTCTCAAAGTTTCCAAGAGTAGTATATTTATCTTTGTGCAACCATAACTGAATGAAACTGGTGGTATACCAAGTATTTACATGCTTTGGGTTATATGCTTAGTATTTTCATGAGTTTGGCTGACCTGGCACAGGATGGCTCAGTCTATGATAGTGCGGCACCACAGGGATGCCCACTTTCACTTACACTGCATTTGTCCTTAATGGCAGATGAAATGTCATATTTCCCTTTAAACAGTGCTCCCATATTTTTTTCTCCTTCTTTAAAAGAGCAGTGGCTTATCTGAACATACACAATAACCAAAAAACAAAAGATAAAGTTATAGCCCAGGTTAGAACACATTGTTTCAGTCTCAAAGATCCTGGATTTAATTTATCGGATTTTTCTGGTGCAGGTCCATCCCACCATGTCGGTCACAACATGGCCTTCTGGGTGCAGTGTTGCCTTTTCCCGTTGTTGTTTTTTTTGTTGTGTTCTCCACTCTTTAATAATGCTGTGTTTGAGATTTCATGAGCAGAAAATTGCAGTGTTTTATGAAATATTAATGGACAACAACAGCACAACCTGCCCTGAGAAAGGAAAAATAATAATACAAAATCAGTTCATTGGTCCTTGACAATTAAAAGTGTGTGTGTGTGTGTGTGTGTGTGTGTGTGTGTGTGAGAAAGTTAGTGAAAGTGAGTTTGTTTGTGTTTATTCATGTGTGTGTTTATGGACTCTGGATCTGCAGGATCTGGATCTGATTTTGTTAAAAGTTTCCCTGTGTCAAACAGACTCTTCCCCACAACTGTTACAAAACTTTTTAGACTTTAAACATTGCATATTTATTGCTTATTCTAATGCATATTTTCCTAAAAACACTGTCAGACAAGCCTTTGGACCTTTTACTCCACCGAGGCACTGCGGGAACCTATGAGACCAAAAGAAAAGAAGAGTATAGCCTAGAGAAAGGGAAAAAAGCCTTGGGAAACAAAAAAGAAAGAGGAAATGGCCCTTTGGCCCCTTTTTATAGTATTTGAAGAGGTGGGGGTAGACTGGTAATAATTACATTAAGATCAAATGGAGTAGTTGTTGCAAATGTTATTAAAGCCCTGGGTAGACGCCCTGTGGTGGAGCCTGTATTTGAATTAATTATGAATCTGGTGACATCATTAAGAAATGCAAGGAGCAAAATATATTTCCCAGCTTCAACACCACTTTGCTCCAACCGATATAAAGAGCCCTAAGGCATTTTTTCAATGCTGGCTTTTTTCTAGTTGCCATGGATTCAAAAAAGAGGTATGCAGATAATGCATCTCGACTGCTGTTTGAGTATGAAACTTAAGGTTTTCATACCTAGGTGGGGGTGCCCAAGGATGGATATGTGTAATGGCACATGACTGTGATGTAATTCTAGAGGTGTAAATGGAAATGAAATAGAAAATATTTTTGCTGAAGCTGCTTGCCTAAGAGACACCAAAAGGCCCTGATCAACACCTCTGATCTTTGACAGTTTAAATGCAGGTGAAGAAAACACTGGAGGTTTTGAGGTGGGGAACAGATTAGCAGTGGGGTACCTAGTGGGATGATTTCTCAGAGGGTGTTCAAAAATTAAGTCACTCACCCACAGTTTAGTTGAACAGTACTTCTAATGATGTGTGTATTTATGCATTCAGTGCATGTTTGTTTTTTTTACATACATTTTTGGGACCATGCGTGTGTGTGTTTGTATTATTATGTCTATGAATGCAACAGTGCTTCTGTGCACATTCATGTGTTTGCACACTTGCATACATCCAGGCAATTGTTCTTAGATGTGTGTGTGTGTAAGTGTGCAGAGTAAAATTGAGTAATGAATAAATCACATTGCTCTAGCTCATGATTGGTGTGGGGACTAGCCAGTAGAGACTCTTAACAGTTACATTCATTAATACACATGTTTTTTGTAACAGTTACATTCATTAATACACATGAATGTAACTGTTAGAAAACCTAGGTATTCCTTTCTCACATCTCCCTCACCTTTCGCCAACTACAAAACAAATCTAGACTTGCCTAACATGCCTACACACCCTATACTACCAGTTTTCCTTAAACTGAACATCTCTGGCCACTGGAAGTGAGAGCTGACTTTCACCTCATTAAAAGTTAAAGCGGGCGTGCAAGGCATTTTAATGTCAATTAATAATCATAACACAGTCATCCCCTCTCACTTTCTCCCACACCCTCCCCCCATGGGCTATGGTTTAGATAAGGCTAAGAGCTGCCATCATGTAGATGTTCATGTGTAGATGTAGATGTGATGTAGTAGTTCAGGGACTACTGAATTCTACCCTGTTGTTCTGGCCTTTGGCAGAGAGCGTGTGTGTTGTATGTCTTTCAACATGCTTGAGTATGTGTGTGCCTGTGTGTACACTTTGTGTTTACATGTATTTTGCATGCTGGTGATATACGTGCTCCATGTCTGAAGTCTGTGTTTGCTTGCAGTCTGCTACAGGTGGTTGAAAACAAAGAGACCTACTTCCCTGTACAGGTCATGCCAGTTTATAGTGCTTATAGGAATAAAGTTGTCATTTGTATTCTACAGTACAGTTTAATTTCATATAATAATTTCAGAATTTTTGGGAATTCCTCCCCCAAAATACATTCACTTATTAATATTTTGTTTTTCTCCCCCTTTAAGGGATTAAGTTTGTCTCTGTAAAAGCTGTAAATTTGAATATAAAGCCAAACATATACACCAATCAGCCATAACATTAAAACCACCTGCCTAATATTGTGTAGGTCCTCCTCGTGTTGCCAAAACAGCTCTGACCCATCGAGGCATGGACTCCACAAGACCTCTGAAGGTGTCCTGTGGTATCTGGCACCAAGACGTTAGCAGCAGATCCTTTAAGCCCTGTAAGTTGCGAGGTGGGGCCTCCATGGATCGGACTTGTTTTTCCAGCACATCCCACAGATGGTCGATCGGATTGGGATCTGGGAAATTTGGAGTATACCGGGACACATCTAATCACCATGTGGCCATGATGGACAGGAATGCCCTCTCATTTCCTGGTCAAAATTATGGGCATGTAACTAAAGGTAGTGACATGAAAGTTGGGGATAGCAGAATCTTTCAACTTCCCTCTAGAACAAATCAAAGAGCTCTTAAAAAAGAATGAAAGAAGGATTGGCAAATATGTTTTAAATATTATTTTTATCATCTGAAATGTAGGTGTTATGAGTAGGGAGAGCCACCTCCCAAATTAAATTATTATGAAAATGCTGAGATGCATTTTTAGAAGGGGACTGCCACTTGAACTATTTTGGTAGAATTGCCCCTATAAGGCCCATATAAATGTTCATGCACTAATTAGAGGATTCAGACAATTATTGTTACAGATGATGGCTGATTGGAGATGGATCTTTACCTAATGAACACTGATAAAGTCCCCTCTTAAAGAGAAGGTTAAGCATCTGTAGACGCTGATTGATTAAGCCCCCTCTTAGGGCTATACTATTACAATTCAGTAATGTGTCTATCAATCGCAAAAATACTTGTGCCATTCCTTATGAAAGTTTGCCTTCCATAATACTATATATCCATTATGAGACAAATTGGTTATCTAGACTCATAACCAAAAAAAAGACATGTGTCAACGACACCAAGTGAATAAAAGAATAAAGGAATAAAACATTTTAAAAAAAATCAAAATGGTGGAATGAATGCTACTAGTTAGACAACCTTAGTACTACTACTGCTTCTACTAGCCCACTACTACTACTACTACTACTACTATTACTGCTACTAACAATAATAATAATAATAAATATAGCTGGAAGCGGCCATAATTGGTGTCCAGGCCCATGGGGCAAATGCATACAATTCAAAATGGTGGAAATGAAAACAAGTATGTGCAATGGATTTGTGTTAAACCAAGGAAAGTGAAGTTACATAGTTTCTCAATAACACAGTTTGTGTGTTTGTGTTATTGGCCAAAATGTAAAGTTGCTTAAATGTAAAGCACCACCAATTTCTTTCCCTCAGTAGTTGGGTTTCAACTAAGTATTTGAAACTTACCCAACACATTTGATTGCTCCAGGACTCTGAGGTACTATGTAATAAATATAACTTATGTATAACTATTATTGATTTTGAGAGATAGTAGTAACAATAGTTTCATGACATTGACTAGCATTGCTAACAAATGCTAACAGGAAGTTAATGCTAATTTCTTAAAAAAACAAAAGTGTCGACGGTGCTGTGGTTGTGAAGGTCAGTCGGTAGTAAATTTCATGGTTTACAGGAATTGTCAAACATTTTTTTTGCAAATCTTTATTGCTCTTTATTGTACCTGATTAGTAAAATGGTTAAGTAAATGTGTTAATAAAATCCCTTTTCAGAATGTAGAATTCACAAAGAACTCTCCTTTACCTTTGGCTACTTGTGTGTTTGAGAAAATAAGTTTATTTGGGTTTTTTGGTTTTATGTTACTATTGGAAATGCATACCAGACAGCATTCACAATCAGGTCTGACATGGACTATGGATATTTACACTTTTATAATGTGGTTTGAAATACTTATGGCTAGCTAGCTAGTTGTAGCTTGTGAACCTTGTGCAAAAAATCGTTATCGTGAAAGTAATTGCCATGAATGTGCCATGGACCTGCACACAATCCATACTTGTTTCATCATTCAAGCTGTTAGCACTGTGACCATTGCTTTGCAGCTTCACATGCCATGCACACTGCTCTTGTCCTCAAAATATTGCAGATGACTGGAGACACACACACACACACACACACACACACAGATGCACATACACAAACAAAGATCTTGTCCATTTGGAATTTATTGGGCTTGAATCCATTCCTTGTTTCTTCAATATCTACCTGCTCCTTCTCTCCATTACTCTGTTTTCACCAAATCTCTCATAAGCCTTTTTACAGAATTAAAGCAAACACTCACTATGATTGTCATGTTCAACAGTGGATTCTGATCAGTGGCTGTCACTGACTGGCATGGAGGCTTCACAGTTTTAGTGTATGGCTGTGCAGCCCTGACAGGCAGTCCTTACTGTGATTCTGAAGGCTAGACTGTGTTGCAGACAGGTCTTTGATGTCAGAGACATCCTGCACCCAGCTCGGAGGAGCAGCAAAATGAGTGGGAGAGCAAATAAAATGGGAGTTGACTGGCAGCTCAATGGGTCTCAAAGGCCACTGAGGAAAATGTCACTTTTTATCAACTTTGTTATGAAGCTTAAAATGGACACCTGCAGACTTTGATGGATAAAAGGTTGTCGCTGTTGAGGAAGTAAGGGGTTTAATGTGAAGATAAAAAGGAATATGATACAGCACTAATTGTGGTAAGAGACACTGCCTTGTAACCGTGAAGTCACAAATTTGATTAAGGGCGTCATTTCATTAAACCCTAAGCTATGAACCCTGAATCTAATATTATTTGACAACAAAACCTACTTATATCAACTCAATTCCTGATACCTGATAAGATATTATTATTATTACTGTTATTTATTGTTATTAATATTATTATTGTTATTAATATTAATATTAGGCCAATGTGATAAATTATTAGATGTAGGTCACAAAACAATCAGTTTAGAGGGATTATTTGTCCTGAATGTTCCCCTGATTTCATTTGTATTTGATAATTGTGATTTTAGATTTCAAATTTTTGCTTTGTCATTGTTGTCATTTGTAATGATATAAACTGCAATAACACATTTGGACTCACTTAGACTATTTAGAGTTACACCTTGCCATACCCAGTTGACATCCATGGGATTTGACCCTCCAAAGTGGCCATTATTCATCCCTGCCAAAATATTGTTGAGCAAAATACAGAACTATACAGGTTGTTTCTGCACTCTGACATCTCTGGTGAAGGGCATGTTAAAGTGTATTAAAGTTTAACATGTATTTGTACATTTGAGGGATATATGTGAAGTTGCCATTACCTAATTACATTGTCTGTTAAATGGTGTTCAGTTGTTTCTAGATCACAGATGCTTGAAAGGGTCATGCAGAAGTGAGGCTTTTTTTCCCTTGGGTTTGAAGGAAGCAGTCCATGTTCCTGGAACAAGCTTCATAACCCCCCTCCCCCCACACACATGCCCAAACGCACACAACAACCACTTCCTCTACGACTCCTTCCCTCTCTCCCCTGGCAGCTTAATAATTAATATGCTTATTTTTTTGCCCACTGGGCTGAGGCCTTGGGTAAGTGGAGCAGGCATTGGTGGGGGCAGCCGTGGGTAATGGGACATGAAAAGGGCCGCTCTGTTCATCCCAGGCCCCCATGGAGCCACGATGGATCTTACTGTACACAACGCCAGGCATGACTTCACCAGCTAAATATAAAGATCGTTCCCTGGCTACTGCTACCTCTCCATGGTCCCTTTATTTGTTGTGCTTGCTCCAATAAATGCTCCTTTTTGAAGCTCCTCCTGTGCCAATTCCCACCACATCTACCAGCCCCCCTGATAATGTCATATTCAGTTTTCCAGTTTTCCATTATACTCTGCCAAGTGCAACAACCTCGCTGGAGGGACCCTTAAACAGTCCATACACAGAGGTCTTACGTGTGACCAGAATGCATTTGAGTCCCCGGTACTACTTTTTGCGGGACTAAAAGTACCGTCAGCCCTTTGTGGTCTCCGTTTCGACCGCCGTCCAAAGACCCACGAAGATTAGGCAAATTAGTCTGCTGACTGTATGAAAAAGCTCCACTCCAGTCCAGTAGGTGGCGGTTATGCAAATGGGTAATAGGGTTTATGCAACAAACTTCTGTATTCTGTAAAACAGGTCGCCTCTCTTCCGGGTCAGGTCGTCTTTATGAGCTACGTTGAATGGCGCTGTTGTACCCAAGATGCCTTCAGGCATCAGCTACCAAAGATGAGCATAACCGATGTCCATCGCATATGCAGGGTGACATCTAAAACTCCTGCCACCAAAATGGATAAGGGGTTCCAACTTTGCAGCATGTTGTGTTCTGCATAACCTGTGTGAAATGAATGGTGATGAATAGAAAAGAATGGGGTGCTACTGCATTAAACCAGCCTGATAGCCTTTTTTCCCATTCTTATTAGACCTGTTGTACATTGTTTTTGTCTGTGACCCATGTACCGGTTATTTTTATCAATAGAAATTGTCACAGCTGCATAACTATTGTTTTAACTTGTTAAACACATCACCTGCAATTCAGCAATTTTCTCATTGTTTTCAGATTTACAAGAACAGCCACTATACACACACATTTGGTTCCACAACTATTTATTAATCAAAATACAAGTGTACAAAATACAAAGGCATAAATAAAAGTTAACAGTCTTTAGTCAAGTGGTGAGGCAGTGTAGTTTTTTCTTTGGCTCAGTGACTGGGCAAGCTGACCAAGAACAGACAGGCTGCTGGTTATCTCAGGGGTAAACACTAGTCTCTGCAGCCTGCAGTTCAGTGTGCCCACCCGTTTCATCTGAAAAACATGTTGAAAAAAAAAATAACTGTTAGGTTTTGTCTCACTGCAACGACATTAACACGATATCATTTTGTACGATGGA
>CABFOQ010053107.1:28931-43439 GCA_900660455.1 Gephyroberyx darwinii
ACGTTCTACCAGTCATTTCAGTCTAAACCCAACAGCACCCTTGTGACTGGACACACACACACACACACACCTGACAGGCAAGGAGTGGAAGGCCCGCCCCACCCCAGTGAGGTACTTGTAGCTGTCCCGGATGGTTTTGGCAAAGGAAGGGTTGTTGGGGAACAAAGTCTGGGTGCTGGGGCAGGAGTACGTGAACAGGTCCTCTTCTTGGGAAATGTGAGCAACCTCCTGGAGCGCAGGAAAGAAAAAAATAAATAAAAATAAAACCATTAGTTTGTGATTATTTAACATGATCGGCATTGTCGACAATAAGTCATTATTAGAGGTGCACCGATAGTATCTGTAAGTATCGGATCGGCACTGACCCGGCTCCTAGGTACTTGTACTCAGATGTACCAAGCAACATAAAACTTTCTGGCAGGAGGAAAAAATGTCAGCAGTGTGCCGATTCTACGAGATAAGGAAGATGATAAAACTGCAAAACGCCAGGATGCCATTCCAGCTGTCTGGAGATACTGTACATACTTTTGTATGAGTGTGGAAATTTCTTTGACACGCTAATGGAAAGTAAGATTATCTCCATTTTCTTCTTATTTATTGTTGTATTTATAGTTATCGTGACAAATGGGTCAAATGATCGTGATACAGATTTTTGCCCTATTGAAAATCTGCCTTTTATGTGTGTTTGACTCTCATATCAGCTCGTATGAAGAGGACTGTTACGTGTCCTCACCGTGTTGTTCCCCTGACAGGGCGGCTGGGTGGTGGACAGAGAGACCGGGAGGAGGTGGGCCTCTGTGGTGAAGATGTAGTCGTCGATATCGAAGGGCAGCTGGCTCTTCTCCGAGAACAGCAGGTACAGATATTTAAACATCTCCGCCAGGAAGAATGAGTCCATCCTATATGCACATGGATGCATGCATGTATACACGCACACACACACGCACACACACACACACACGAGACCTGGTTATTTCAAGACACAAAACCTAGTTCCAAGTTGTAACATTTGTTAATAAGAGCTACCCAAGTACATGTTTGCTGTAGACTCTTTTCGAGTGCAGCGATGCACAAAGCTAGAGTTCAGATCTGTCTTTTCTCAGTGAGGACATTTACAGGCACACTAATAATTAGATCTGAACCCGAATAAGGCAGTAATCCAACTCTTTAAATGCCTTTGTGTGAGTATTTGAGTCAGGGGTAAGGTCGGTAAGAATAACCCGGTTAGCGCGCCTACATTTCTGCTCAAGCTTTCATTTATTACGGCGTGTAAATGCCTCAGTCAGATTTCCAAACTGCTATACCGGCATGTAGCAGACAGTCTCCTGGATGTTGCATTGACAAAGCAACAATGCGGATTGGCGAGCAGTAGAGCATTTACTAAGTGAATCTGTGTAAATGAGGTTATTAGAGAAATCGTGTTTACTTTGAGCCATGTGAATGTTGTAGTCAAAATATTGTCTTAAGCTAGCTACTCCCAGTAATCAGGGTTTTGCTGTGCATGTAAACATACATGTAGTATTGTAGCCAGTGCTGCTACATCCAAGTTGTGCTGCATCTGTGCTGACACAAACTGAATAGAGAGGAAAAGTTTGAAACATGACCTGCAAGCTATTTGTAATTTGCTGCATGTTGTACTTGATTAGCTAAAGAGGCAATGATATATATACAGTCTCATATATATACAGTCTCATATACAGCCTCAGTATCACAGTACTAGGGAGAGACAGCAATATATTGGTATTAAAGAAAAGATTTATTTAATAATTACTTTTCAATTATGTCTGATGCTGTCCCACATTTTGCACGTGGGAAACCAAACATGTACCGTTCAGCTTGAACGTGCTTTGAACAACATTTTCCCAACACACTACCTGTCTTCGTGTGTCCCAGTGCGGACATCTTGCACAGCAGCAAACCCACAAGGCACCCTGGCGTAGGCATTGAGCTTCTCCACAATGGACTGTCCCACTCTGAGGTAGTAGGGGTCGCCTGTGGCCTGTAGAGAGCAACACATGATCCCACCAACACTACATGGTACATTGTCAACAGTACAAAACCACTTGGTGGGCTAGTTTCACAAACCACGTCCGTGATAGTCCAAGACTAGGAAGTTAAATTCAGTAGAGAGCTCAAATAAAAATTTCTGACATTTCTGGCAAAGCTGTCAGCCTAGCAAACAAGACCCCACCCCCGCGACAATCAAACAGGATTTAGGTCCATTTGCACCAATCATAGCCGCTTCTTATTACAAACTCTACACCAGCACATCAGTTGCTGGTTTCCTACACCCTTCACCATCTTTCTTTATGCTTTATTGATGTCTATAAACCTTTTTCACCTTATAGAGGTAGTAGGTGCTTTCTGCAAACTCTGGTCTCAGTGGGTGTTGGCCCCAATGAACTCTGAACTCTGTGGTGAAAGCCTACAGGAGGACAAACATGACAGCCAATTAAGGAATTAAAGACATTTGATTAACTATTTTTAAATAGTATTATCATGACATGATTATTATTATTATTAGTTTTTAACATTATCGATCAGTATCACACACCTCAAACAGTGATCAATGGCTATAGCTTTACAGCGGTACATTATCTTAACTTGGACTGAGTATTATAAATACTACATGTTAGCCACTAAATGGATCACTTTAAAGAGGGGTCTGCAATTCCTTACCTCTGGAAGAAACTTGTGCTCTTTGGTGACTTGGTAGAGCATCTCATGGGTCTCGATAGCTGGTTTCAGGTCTCCTCTCAAGACCTGTAGTTGAGGTTGACGAGACATACCACATAACAATACCCGAGTCTGAGTTTTACCACATAGAGCAATTTCAATTATCAAGCACTCTGAGGATGAAGCCCAACAGCAGCGATCTAAGCTACCTATAACTAGCTTTTCTGCAAAATGTAATTGGACTGATGTGCAATGTGTTATTAGTTTTGTCACATTCTTCAAGCAAAATGGGTCCAAAACAAAAAGCGTGCACAAAGAGAGAATTACACATAAGAATTCAGGAAATATCGCACATATCCGATTATAAATACTTCTAACTCTTCGATTGCTTTACGCTGATGTTATTACGATGGTTGTGAGGAGGGCAGAACAATGATACTTCCAGGCAAAATGCTCAATAAAGAACTTTTTGCCAGAGCAATACTCCTAATATATATACAATGCAACGCACAATTCTATCTTAGGCTAGGATAGATACTTTCTATAGACAAATTTCATGAATTGAACTATGGATTATATTTTGTAATCTTTCTAATTGGTTATTTCTCACCTGTCATCTGTGCATGGGCTACTTAGGGTAGTGCATGGCAGTGTGCAACATAAATGTTACAGCAACTTTAAGGAAGAGTGGCGACGATCTTCTTCTTCTTCTTCGATAGTTCATCTTTGCCACTAGTCTGTATTCTACTATTGTTTGATGGTGCTTAGTGCGTCTAAAGACTGGTTCACTAACCTGCAGGCCAGGGAAGAAGGCAAGGAGAGAGTCCATCCAGCTGCGCACGCTCACAGTGGGGTTGTGCATGTGCACGTTGAGCAGCAGGGGAGGCTGACTGATGTACTTCATAATGGCACTGTAGTGCTGTAGCATACGAACAGTGTGAGGAGCTTACAAATACTGAAAATCTCTATTAAAACTATTTAAAAAGACGGTGTTTCAACAGGGAGCAACACAGCAGGTGCAGATTGCTTGAAAACAGATTAATGTATGAAAAAAAGTGAGGTGGGCTTACAATGTTGAACCTCTCCAGATAAACATTGTCCCCTAGCAGAATGTAGGCCTTCATCAGATACTCGTAGTATGAGTCGATACCAGCACCGACTCCACTGTCTGGAAATGCAGAGGAAAGAGACGGTGAAGAGCTTTAGCAAGTAATCCAATTTAGAAGTGTGTCTGGGCACATATGTGGCTCTAATTTGGTCTCTAGCCTACGCCAAAGCTTTAGAGATGTTAGAGTATCTGTGTGTGTGTTTTGGCCGCCTCACCTCTGCGGACCCAATCTCCGTTGTGGATATTGATGACTGTCCCCACCAAGTCACTTCCTCTCTGTCTCTTCTCCCACAGGACATCCAGGGCCTTCCTAGCATGTTCCTGTAACAACAGGAGCAGGTATTATGGCCTTTAAAAAAAACTATATTCCAGAAAAAAGTATAAACCAAAACGTTGATACTGTACATGTTAGTTGTCATCATCACAGTGAAACTAAGCATGCAACTACGATCTCCACCAAACAGGCCTGAGTGTGAACACTGAGGGGTTATTTGGTGGTCATCACTGTCAACACCATGCATCTCTATTAGCCTGCATTCAAACTCTGGATTAAGACAATTTTCCACTACCCCTGTCTGAAACGTACTGGCCATTACCTACCAAGCTAATGGAATTTGTTTCCCAATTGCTAACAAAAAGGTGGTTTGATTCATTCAGTTTCCAACCAATCCAAGTGGAGACAATACATTTAAAAATAAAATACCATCAAGGATGACACAAAAAAAACATATTTCTATTGTGGTCACTTAGTGGGATTAAGGGAGAAAGGAAAGGGGGGGAAAGAGAGGTAATACCTCAAACACAGCTTCCCCAGACAGTCTGCTGAGAGCTGCAAACTCCAGGATCATGGTCCCTGCACAGGCTGTACAGGTGTCCGATTCAGTGCCTGTGCGTGAGAGGGGGTTTAGGACCCCGTACCGCAGGTTCACCTGGAAATCCAAAAATAAAGAGCTCAGTACATGTAGATGCCACGGGAGCATCATGGGTAGCTAACCAACTAATCAACTAGTGATGAACTAACAACCAGAATCATCCATTTAGTTTCCTTGCTAGTTTCCTTCCTTGCTTCCTTGCTGATATTTGACGATGAAATAAGGAGTACCCTGGGGTAGGGAAGGCCACTTGTGGTGTTGAAGGCAGGCAGTAATCGATGGCCCAGCTCTTTAGCCATGTGCAGCAGCTCGTCTCCGTACCACTGCATTCTCTCTCCACGTTGACGGAGCAGGTCAGCCATTACATGGGCCCCCAAAAGGCCTCTGTGGTGGAAAATCAAGGAATTAAAAAAAAAAAAATGAAATACAGAAAGTAAAGAAATATAAGGGAGAACTTTAGACTAGACTGTGTCCTGTTAGTACTGGGGTAGTTCTAACACTATATGTCACAGTGATCTATTGAACAAAAAAATAAAAACAGCCTAAAAGAACGTCAACGTGTGGGAGACGTGTTACACACCCCAAGACTCTGATGTTGGTCTCAAACACAGACACCACCACATCGTTGTCCAGGCGCACATCCCTCACCGTCTTCCTCACCGCATCCTCAAACTCATCCAGCTTGCTTAACACCTGCTCAAATAAACCAACAGACAGGCACAAATGTACTCACACAGGCAAAAAAAAAAAACATTTGAAAAGACGAACATCACTGACATTATTTATTTACACGCAACGGACCACTGGACTGCCGATTTGTTTGATGTCCCAATGTCTGTTCAAACATTTTAAGCATGTCACGAAGCATCATGTGCACATTCCAACGTGGGACAGGCCTGGAGGACTACGTGACCCCTACAGCCAGAGGCAACCACTTTTATTGATCCACTCTTAGCCGTGCAAATCAGGGTCAAAGCAAGTACTCACCACCAGGGTGTCAAGCGTGTCAATCAGTGTGAGTGAAAACCTAGAGGACAGAAAAGAGGTCATGAGGTGTGGTGGAGCTTTTTCTTTGCCACTGCTGCGGTTTTAAAATGCAACCGACCACATCCTCTTAAGTAACAAATCTGTTTCATGTCCAGTAAAATGACATCATACAACGTGTTTGGTAAAGGTGGAGAAATTGCCCTATGTATGCGTGCTTTAATGATTTCTTTGTACATTTCAGTGACTTGAATAGCATCTAATCTTTATGTCGCAGAAAAACTAGGGCATCTCTCTCAAGCCAAATCACATCTGTCTAATAGGAACAGAGCACAGCGTAATAAAGTCCCAGTCTCCATTGAAGACACAGGATATGCTTTTCAAAGAGCTGAAATTATCACCCTTCGTGTTAAATCCACACTATCTCCAACATATTTACTTACGGGCATGCATAGAGGTATGGCAATATTTTTTCTATTTTCTCACCTCTGTGATTCAAAATACAGTGATTTGCTCCGATATGTGGAAACAATAAAACATAAACCTTTTATGGCTTCAAATTAAAAACCTCACGCTGTTGGAAATTCAAAACACCTCGTAATCCATCTGAGATCTTTCTTTTAAGGGATTCATGCTTTATTTGACCATGGAGAGTGACAGGAAACATGAGAACGATATGGGACGACATGCAAAAGGTCATCAGCCACACTGCAGACATCGTAAGTTCAACACGTTTATTAGAAACACATGTATTGTTACCAACATGGTTTAAAAATAAATGATTTACTTGCTTTAGATCATGAAAACCATGTGACACCGATCTGGTGTGGCTGTAGAAACAGGGATTTCAGATGTAGGTGGATAATGAACTTACTTCCCCAGGGAGTCATCTATGTCCCCTCTGTTGGGCTCCAGGCCACGGACTCTCCCTCTGCAGCTTAGAGGCATCAGCTCGTCTGCTGGGTAGGCGTATTTCTGGAGCACAAACAGGAGATACTGTCAGTCTGCTGAGAAGTTCCTCATTAAGGCTGGATAACTGAAGCCTTGAGGAAAAAAATCACAAGTCTGTTTTATGTTTTCAGAGGACTTCAGATCTCAATATAATAAGGCTGTATATTCATATTAGGAGATCAGGGGCTTTTCCGTAGAGAGAGGGAATCTTTAACCCCTAAGAGATCAACTTTTATGAAACAATATTGGGCTATTGGAGGCCATTCTGACATATCAACATCCATTAAACAAGAAAAATCTACAGAATTATAGCATATTTCACATTTTCATGTGTGTTGAGAAAAAACACGAGGAGTGATTTTAAGATTTTAAAAGGCAGGGAAAACCTTTTAAATGTGGAATAGTCCTGTCACATGAAAGTCACTCACTGGACACTTGAATTGCGGCTACCATATATCAGAAAACTCAAAAGACAACAAATAAATGCATCTTCAATTCAATGTCCAACTCTCTCAATTGCTAGTCCTTATATCCTAGCACCAGCCTCTGCCTTCAGCAACTCTCTGAGGCCTTCACGTTATGGTGTTAGCACAGATTTACTCATTTCTCTTAAGTGTACATTTGCTGTTTCTCCTTTTTTCATTTGAATCCCATGTTGTCAGTGTAATCCACCCCGTCTCCCTTCAGTTGTCCTTTATCCCCCTCAAGGAAAGTAATTACAATAAAACCTTTTGGACTTGTGCAGTTAAATAATCCCATGTTCTCGCATAGGAACATCCGTCATGTGCTGTGCATGCAACTTCGTAGCAGTCAGTATGTATGTATGTAACTGCAAACATTGCTCAATATTTAAGTCTTTCACAGTTTAAACCACGAAAGCTGCACCACCAGTGCACCAGTTCTGTTTTTCACCTGACACAGTTTCCTGAAACTTCTTTACGTCACTTAGTCTAAGTGGACAATCATGCACATTAAGAGTATATTCCAACCAAGGAAAGTAGTTGGTTTCAGCATTTATTATGGCTGATATGGCCACTGCATTTGACACTTTGAAGCACTAGATGCTTCCACCCTTGATGACCTGGAGGAGAGGCCTACACTCTCAGGGTTTGCCTCCACCCTGTCTGGTTAAACTCATCAGGTACCATGGGGGGGTTCTACATGGAGCCTCTCCACTGGGGTTCCTGTCATTTCCTTTCTCTGGCACTCAGGTTAACACATGCATCTCTGCTCATCTGTCCACCACCTCAAACTCCCTTCTTCTGTGGCAAATCCTGACCCCTGCAAGATATCTCTATCCACTCTATCCTCTAACCACTGACAACACCACAGTGAATACTGCCCAGACCGACAATAATCTCAGAATTATTCTAGACAAGCAACTGTTGTTATTTGGGATTTCACTCTGTCATTAGAGACATACACACATCAAATCGGTCACAAAATCTCCCTTCTACCAACTCAAGAACATCTCCAGACTCCGGCCTTCACTCGTTGACTCTGTGGCAGAGAGACACCAGGTTGTGGACTCTCGAGGACAGAGCCTTCAGAGTGACTGCCCCCACCCTCTGGAACTCACTCCCTGTGGAGAGCCACAATGCTGGGTCCACTGAAGTTTTTAAACAGCTGCTGAAGACCTTCCTCTCCAGCCAGGCCCTTGGACCCAGCTGCTGAATTGTGGTCCTCTGCTATTCTGCCTTTTTGTCCTTTGTTTGTCTTATTGTCTTCCTACCTGTTAACCTAGTTGTTTTTTTTCTGGTTTGTTTTTTGTTTTTCACCTTTCTAGTCCTTCCCTTTTCCATTGTTAAGTGCCTTGGGTACCTTGAACGGCGCTCTCACATGAAAGTTATTATTATTATTATTATTATTATTATTATTGACTCTGCAGCCTCAACCCAATCCTGCAGGTTTTCCTTCTACAACATCTTCCAAACCTGATGCTTCCCCACAGGGACTCTGCCCAACTAAAGCTTTTGTTAATATAAATGTAGTAATAATCAAAAGTGTTTAGATTACATTATGCAACAGGATCATGTGGATGTTCTTATTACATCAGAGAGGTTTGCAGTTATTGTAAGACCTTACCATGTAACTGCCATAAGCGTGATCAAACATCTCAACAATCTGGTCCCTACAACAACAAACAAAGATTAACAAATTGGTTAAATGAGATAACACAAAAGTGGTAATGTTTTTGTCATGGTGTTGTGGAAGCTCTTACACTCACCACATACAGAGACACACAGACATCAATTATATGTTTGTTTACATGTACTTCACCTTATAACGGTCATCTCCTCTGGTGTCATGTTCTGGCTCTCTTGACAGCCCGCCCAGCCAAGCAGACTGGTGATCAGCAGAGTCTTCAGCATCTTCCCAATGCCAGGAGGGTGGCTCAGTTCCCAGCAAAGCATACTCATCTTGTAAGCTTTACCAGGTTTTAATATCGATAAACAAACCCCTGTCCTTTGCCACAACGCCCACGCAAAGTCAAACAGTCCAGCAAGCACAGCTCTCCTCCTGTATTACCCTGATGCCCATTTTGGTTTAGCACCAAATAGTTTGTTAATTGTTTGCTGGCGTTAACTACCTCCCAGCAGTATTTCCATACCCCTGCCACAGCGGTTGTACTACATCCCCGTCGGGTACTTCAGGTGACCAGTTGATTTGTAAACAAAAGATGCAGCAAGCTACAGCTGAGCCTCCCAGATAACAGCAACTGATAGCTTGCGAAGAAAAATAAGTAAGTCTGCAAAGTATTGTTTTAAAAAAAGGTTAAGCGGACCAAACAGTGCAATTCTTGTTGCTGGAATTAATAATCGGGGTGAAGAAAATATTTTTGTATTTTGTACCAAACTAATGGCACGGTGAGGAAGTCTTGCATGGCTCGAGCTAGCTAACCAACAAAGAGCAGGGAGGATCCCTGTTGTTAGCCAGCTAACAAGTTGCTGGTTCGCCGAAAGCTTATTAGCAAGGCGAGTTAGCTAGCTAACTTAGCATATTTAGATAAAGGCAGGGAGGCTGACATCTAATATTCAGTGTCCACCTGCTATGTAAGCTGGCTAACAGCCACACACTTAAATCGTCGATGACACGTAGCTAAATACCCCCCATCGTAGTCCATTCACGTCGTGTGCCGAGCTGTCATCGAAGAGCATTTCTTCAGCTGTAAGCTCTACAACTAACCCACTTCCGGGGGTGGGTAAATGGGATCACAACGTCACTGAGTAGGTGGAGCCAATGGAGACGAACCTTGCACGATGATAGTCGAAACAGTTGAAATTACCAGCAAATTAATCCATTCATTTGGTGAAAAAATAAATGTATCTAGACTTATTGAAAAAAACATTTTCACTACATGAACTAGGGAAAATGGGGAAATGTATTTTCAGGTACGGTGTAATGTTGCATCGGTGCAATATTTGAACCAGGGTACATTTGTTTGGAAAGAAGTTCAGGGCACAGGAGAGAAAGACCTGCCTCCACTGAGGGAGGTAACATAACCATTTGATTATCTCTGGGCACACTTTAATTTCAAATTTTCACCAAAAAATAGTCTGTGTATCCCCTTGTTGCCTAAATTACAATATGAACAATATGAATCTTGACAGAGACTGCACACGCTCCCAGGTAGGGCAAGAGAGCATTCTGCATTCAAAAAGAAGATTGCTCAGGTTCAGGTATCTCAGAGTCTTATTTATGATGAGTGATGGTCAAAGGGTTCATGAGATTGATACAAGCTGCTGAAATTAAACTTCTCTGCAGAGTGGCAGAGCTCCAGGAGGACATCAGAGTCAAACCGCTGCTCCTCCCCATAGCATCTGGTAATGATGCCCCTGGGGCACCTTGCTTTGGAGGTGTACTGGGCACAGCTGACTGGGAGGAGACCCTGAGGCAAACCCAGGGCACACTTGAGGAAGACATCTCCCAGCTGGTCTGGGATCACCTTGAGTTCCCCCAGGAGGAACTGGAGGAAGTGTTATGGAAAATAATAATGTAAGTGTGCTTATAATATGCTTAAAATATAAACTGCAATCAAATCTATGCATAAGTATAGTCACAGCCAGAGGAAAACTGCTGAGCTGAGAGGAGTATATGTTTCCTCTTTTTCCATGATTATTAGCTGAAAGTTTAATACAACTGTTGCATTGTCATGAAAGATGGTTTTGTTGGAAATGTGGAGGACACTCCACAGTTCCTGGGAGTGAAGGACGAGTTGTAGGGAGTTAGACCAGAATGTACCAAATATGATAGAAACTACTCTTCTTTTCTGCCAGGTGTCTGAGAACTGTATGGTTCCACTGTCTTCATTAAACTGCCTTGAACTTTGTGCATGAAGAGAAGCCATGGACCTTAGCATGACTCAGCATATTAGAAGAGTATATAAAGCTTGATTGATGTAACCCTCTCTTGCTCTCTACCCGGAAACAACCCACTTGGTTGCAAAAGGTATTGTGCCTACTTAAGTATTATTCTTTTGTTTTAATAAATATTCTTGAGACATATATTGTGTTATAGCTTTATTGAGCTGTTCTCACCACTAGACAAAGTGCAATTGACTTTAGATTGCCACCCTGACCCAGATAGGCAGCAGGAAATGGATGAATGAAAGGGTTAATCCATGGCCTTCTCTCCTGTTGTATCAGCGTTGAGAAATCAAGCTGCTGTCTTACTTCCAGGAGGTGGCAGTAAGGGACAAACTGTTCAGTCACAGATAATAAAAAAAAGCCCAACACTGAACAATTGCATTTCATTCTACATGCTACCCAGTGTACAACAGAAATGCTCATAAACTAGCCCCACATTAATGCATTATATGGCATATTGGTTCTGCTGTTGGTTCACTTTTATAGCATTTTGCTGATGTGAAAGAAGAAAAATCTTCATTAAATTTTCATGACATCAAAAAATTCCATTCAAGCTTAATCAATACACATTCATTTTATTGATTAATTATTTCATGCCAAAGATGAAAACACTTATGAAGGCCTATTTCTTTATCTTTGTGACAGGCTTGGATTGGGATTTGTTGGTCTTCCCAGCTGCTAGGAACAGGTTTGCTGTCAACAGTAAACTTCAACAGTGAGAGATTGCCTGGCTCCTGTTCAGCCTCTCCACAGAAGACACCAGCAGGCTGGGTAGACTTGGACAGCAGCTTCCTGGTCAATAATTGAGTACAATATTGAACATTGCTTGTCTTACCCTGTGTGTGGAGGACCCTGACTGAGAAGGCTCACTCGTATCAAGGGATGATGCCCTTAAGCTAGGCATGGGATCACCCAAAGGCATCTCAGATGATGTCCCAGGGAGTGATGAAGGGAGATACGCACTGGCAGAAGTATTGGAGTGATTTTAAGGAGTGTGTCCGTCAGTGTGTCCATCTGACATCTCAATATCTACTCTGCCCTTTCTCAACATCTGAGAAAATCATGATTATTTTTCTCGAAACCTTCTTTGATCTTCGCAACTTGCTCATGTCTTGTAGCTATGTCTGCCTCAGGAAACATGTGTCCACCCTTTCACAAGTTATGATCCTGGATTCAGCTGTTATGGCAGATTTATTGCTGGTCACCCCAGCACCAGCAAGCTGTATGGGGTACCAACTCCTACCCTGTGAAATTTCGTGCACAAGTCCAAACACGTTTTCAAACGAGTCCAAACACACCTGGCTTTCCACAAAATGCAGAAACAGCAGTTCATTTCATGCACCTTATAGCATTTTGTGGTACAAAATGTCATGTACTGTTTGGAGGCTTGAGCAAAGGAAAAATAAGTTACACTGAGCAAGATAAGCATTCTTCTTCTTCTTCTTGTTATTATTATTATTATAAGCATAACAGTGGAAACCATGTAAAATAAACTATAAGTTATAGACTAAGAAGATTTCAATTTATTTATGTAGTCTCTCATCCTCTCTCTCTCCTGACTCATATCCAAGATATTGCCCTCAGAGCAAATAGGACTTTGGACTCAGTGTAGGTTATTAAAAAGATTAGATGGGAGTGTGTGATTCCCATTACAAAGGACGCTGTCATGCTTTCTTGTACACAGAGGTTGCTTTTTACATCAATAGAAAATGTTGGTAGCTGTTCAGGGAAACAAGTGATAAATTAGAATTTCCTGGCAAGGCAAACATATAAATCATAATCATAATCTGCTTTGTGCATACAATGTGTTATAAAGCATTACTTCCCAAAAGATACTTCTGTACAGAAGCGTAATGCATTCACCTGAGAAAATTTTTTGCTCTGTTTTTCTGAATTATCTCAGAATTCTGTGGAAATTATCTTGTTAATTCAGATTTTTTTTAAATTATCTAGTCAATTCAGATTTAAAAAAAAAAAAAAAAATGTATCTCGTTAATTCAGATTTTTTTTTTAATTATCTCGTTATTCAGATTAAAAAAAAAAAATCTCTTTAATTCAGATTTTTTTTTTTTAATTATCTCGTTAATTCAGAAAAACAGGATATATTTTTTTTCTCAGGTGAATGCATTACATTTCAGTACAGAAGTATCTTTTGGGAAGTAATACTTTATAACATATTGCATGCACGAAGCAGTTTTGATTTTTTTCCTGAATTAACGAGATAATTCTGAGATTTTTTTTTTTTTTTTTAAGTATCTCGTTAATTCAGAAAAACAAGGCAACATTTTTTTACTCAGGTGAATGCATTACGCTTCCGTACTTCTGTACTGCCTCGCATGTAGAAAACGAGGAGGAGTTTGTGGAAAGGACTCTCTATGATTCAACTTCCCCACTGATGGGCGTTGCCTTTACAACTGCTCTGTAAACTATCCTATTGAAGTTCCTCCTCTAACATCCTCTTACTCAGGTAAGACGAAAAATACCTTTTCCTGACGTTTGGTAAGCTATCTATCTACATGTCATTGGTGTCTGTCTACGTTTTTTGCATCCTCTTTATCATTTGCTGCTCTGGAAAATGGTATTTGAGGTTCCCTTGCAATCTCCGCCAGTGTAACATTTTAGTAACATGTCTGGGCCCGGAGCCTTTTTCAGCTACGTGTGTCCGCTACACTTTTAAATAGCGTCAGAATATAGCGGCAAAATATAGCAGCTAAATGTGCAGAGCTAAATGAAGGAACTCAGTGGAATAATCCAGTGGAATTTGTTTTGCGAGAAGTGGATCCCACATCCCAGATGTGTTGGCAATGGAAGTCAAAGGCGGTAGGATGAAGTTGGAGAGAAAGTTGCAGAGAGGCAAAAACCAGGGATGGAGAGCTGTTGAAGTATTATTGTGAAATAAATGAATAAGTGAATAAATGTCTTCTTACACGTCTGATAAGCATTAAGTTATTTACACATAAAATAAAAAAGTGAAATGAAGATAATGATGCATGCTTCATCTTCTCCCCAGTTTGGGACTGTTCTCCAGAGCCATGTCGGTTTGGGTGAGTAGCAGTAGTCCACACAGTATCATGTGTTATTGATTATGTAGTTAAGATGTACAGTACATTAGATTTAGGTGAAAAGAAGATTTATTTTCCATGAGGTAATACAGATGATAACTTGTACTGACTTCTATTCAAGGATGATTTGGACCTGCTCTTAGACACTCCCTCCTCTCTGACTGTAACAGTAAGTTGGACACACTCTTACTTTTTAATTTAATTTAACCAGGATTATAAATATATTTGGGAGCCAGTAAATATATTTTTCTACCAGTTTTTAAATAGTATGCTAGCAGATTTGACAGTCTTACAAGCCACAGCTGAAATTTCGATAGCATTGCATTTGGTGTGTTTGTGGTTGGTGTAAATTTCAAGCCTTAATATAACAATAAATTACATTATATAGGTTATTGTTGCTTTAATAGACATTGACCAGCAGGACTACAACTTATAATGTACACTATTGAATAGATGACATACATATAATCACCAATAGGTGGAGAGGT
>CABFOQ010053109.1:26599-43656 GCA_900660455.1 Gephyroberyx darwinii
TTAAAGTGTTTTCAAGACAACTGCAAGCTTGGTTGGTTTCTTTGTGTTACACCAAAGTTGAATCATGGCAGTATGTTATGTCACCCCTGTAGTCGTTTTGTGAAATAGAATCAGAATCAGAATCAGAATCAGAATCAGAATCAGAATCAGAATCAGAATCAGAATTAGAATCAGAATCAGAATCAGAATCAGAATCAGAAACAGGTTTATTACCAAATATGTTTTCACATACAAGGAATTTGTCCTGGTGTTTGGTGCATAGCAAATAACAAAAAACAATAACAATAAACATAGCAAGAGTAGAATAAAAACAAAAACAAGAATATAAGCAAATACTGTAAAGGCAAAGGTAAAGAATACAATATAAAATAGAGAAATACACACTAAATATATGAAAAGATATAAGAGATAAGAAAATAATAATAATAGAATAAAAAAGAATATGTGCCATATACGTGTGCAAAGTGAATGTGCAAATATCACTAAGAATATTATTTTCTCTTATGTACAGAAGGAGGAGGTGACTGACTGGCGTAAGAACGTGGAGGCCATGTCTGGTATGGAGGGCAGGAAGAAGCTGTTTGATGCTGGACAGTAGATCTTTCTCAGTGAACAGAGAGAACAATTATAGTGGAAGGGAGTAGAGAGGGAATGAGAGCCACTGCACAGCTAGCAAGCATACAGTGTGTAGTGCAGGCTTTACTTTTGCTATACACAATACCTCATATTTAAGGCATAGTATTAGGCTACATGTGTTTTGCATCGAGAGATGAGTTGTGATGTGTTTTTCGATATATTGCACTTGGAATACTTAAATATCTAACTTATAAAATAATCCGTGTCTACATTTTCGCCACAAATAAATGTATGTGTAATATTGTGAAATTTGCATTGTTCTTGAAACGCCTAGAAAAGAAGTCATGAAAATAAATACATCTGATCAACACAGAAGCTGATCAATCAAGTTGTTATGTATTTTCTTATTAGACTAGGATGTACCATCGGCCAGATGATAATGATTGTTCCACCAATTGCCTGCCAACAATAGCAGCTGAGAACAAAGTTGCTAAATGATGTTTGTAAATCAAAGAAGGCATAACATTTACATAAGAACTGTGAACTTTCCAAAAATAAAGGTGCTTGCAGGGTCAGGGTTGCTGCAGCTCTCTCACCCAAAGCAGCCTGGGAGCAGCTGGAGCACAAAGTAGCAGCCTCCCATTCATTACTGACGGGACTGGAGTACTAATACTAATCCTAACAACAGTTTCCAAGACCTTGCAAGACCTTGCAAGGGGAAACACGTGTTTTAGACTTCATAGAGATCCTTAGAACTTCACACTGCCATTGCAAAGTTAATACGTGTAAAACGGCATATAAGGTGGATGCTTTTATCCAAAGCGCCTGACAATACCAGGAATAGATGCAGTTTTGTAGGGTGAGTGGGCCTAGTGGGAATCAAACCCCCAACCCTGGGAGTGTTAGTGCCAAGTCCTTGACCTACACATGCATGAACTGTGATGCTCCATGGAGATATTCAAACCTCTACCCTTTCAGACCTGGGTCAAACATGTTTTAAGCAAACTGGAGTGACAGATGGGTGGGGGTTTGCCAGGTAGGACGATATAATGAGCACCAGAAAGTGTGGGCAATAACAGGATGGTATTTGAAAGTAAATTTAGTGTGCTTTTGTGTAATTTGCAGCTTGCCTTACACTTCAGCAATTGTCCTAATGTGAACAGTTCAATCAGGAGTGCATGAGACTCCCACATAGTGTTAACTATCACCTTTGTAAGTTGCTTTGGATAAAGAGTCTGCTAACTGACTGTAATGTAATGTAATCCCCACCCGTCTGAAACTCCAAGCACATTAAAACAAACGCAAGTCTGTAACCTACCATTTCTGGTTAATTGTTTGCTGCTCACCTACGTTTACATGAGGACAGGTCTCTTGAGTGACTCACTTCTACAACAACGACACACAATGAACTCTGGCTGGCTCGGTTTACAAAGCATCAAGCCTGGCTAGCACCTGTTCTTCTTCTTCCCTAAATAAAGACTGACTAACATTTATGTGGTTTTGTTCTCCCCTCCAAGATGCAGCAGAGATGTGTCTTCAGATTTGGACATTTTGTCATCACACATAAGCGTAGTTGAATGGGGATTTTCTGTGGTGATTCATATAAGGAGGCAGTCCCGGGGATGATGGATCATAGAGCATCAAACTTTTAACATTTTGTGAGGATCCAGGCAGTGAGAAAAAGGCTCCATTTCAACATTAGTAGATACTAAAGCCCCAATCCTGAATGGCACTACAGCCACAGTCGCTTATGTCACTGAATGGAAAAAACGTTAACACTCTCAAGACAACTGACATGGTTTCAGTTTACAATTGACGTGGTCAATAGAAACCCTGATTGGGGTTGTGTCTTTAAAACCTCTCCAGATTGTTTCATTGGTGGTACTTTGCCTTTAGATGGACCTCTTGTGATGGTCCAAATTCAGACGTGGACTTTGTTGTTTATTGTAGAAATAAAGAGACAGAAAGAGTGAATAGGTACTGCAGTTCAACAGCTTTCTCCGAGCATTTGCAATCTCTTGAGTGAGTGTCAATAGTTTAAGCTTTTTGTTTTTGGGCACCCTCCGTTTGACCCCTCAAAAACCTCATTAAACTCCAGTTTACACTTATACTTACAAGGAGCCTACAAGTCTTGGTCAAATGTGACTGTGTGACATTGACATAGAATAAGTGTGGGCACCTCTGTAAATGCCCTTTAACACTTCCACACCAACAGGTGTTGTCAAGAAACCTAAATGTCTAAGTCCATAAATGTTTTTTTATTACCCCCTTTCCTGTCTGAATACTGCGTTAATGCTATGTGCAACAGTCAATGTCACTGTTGGTGGATGGAAAGTGACACAGACAGGAGTCTATTTTAGTTAGCCATTCACACGGGGCGCAGAAACTATAAATCTGATTGATTTTTCCCTATCCTCCCTCAACAAGTCGATGCTCCTTCACACACTTTTAAGGTACGTCTCCATGAGCTGCTTGGCTTGATTAAAGTACAGATTTTCTAATATTCACTTCTATAATAACATTTCTAACACTTACATGTTAAGGAGTAACTTTTCAGTATAGGTTTTGAGTTTAAAATAACTTATAACTGCTAGCTTTGAATGTAAGAACACTACATTTCAAAGAGTAGAGTTTTGTCTTTGCCTAATTGTATTTTATTGGGTTACTGTTCTGTTTAAGATTAACAGCAAATTGAACCTAGTCAACTTGCATGCCTGAGGATTATTTGGCCATTCACCTTTCTTGTCACCTATGCAGAGACTCTAGTCAGTTATGTTGAGAACTGTATTCACTCAGCAGTGGGAAACTTTATATATAAACACTACAACTCTGTTCAGTTTGTTTTAACCTTTTAGTATTAAGAATTATCCTGTGTAGATGCATGTTTTTACAATTTATGTAAAATAGCAGAGCAAAGACTGTCCTTGACCTATTTTGTTGTTTGGTTGTACCAAATGAACTTTTGTATTTGTAATTAAATTTTCATGAATTCTCATTTGAATTCCAAGATGGATAAAAATATAAATAAATCAAATTAATAATAATAAAAAAATCTAATATTAAATATATTTTATTTTGTATTTTTTTCATTTAATGGATGATATATAACTGACAAGGATATTCACAATGTAAAAAACGACTCTGAATGAAAATATATTTATTCATTTGGCACATATTCACTCTTAATGTATGAGCAGAGGTCTCTTTTTGATCTCCCCAACTGGACATGTACTGGGCACAACAGGAGTGAACAATAAATCACTTTGTGTAGCCAGTTTTAATGGGCCAATGAATGTTCTGAGTGGATGAAATACTTTAACCAGCAAGGCTGAAAAGACCCATCAATCTTCAGCACACAGCTCAATTGAACAGCTGTTAAGGACAAAGGACTCACACAGTATCTGCAGTGAGGTGGATGACGGTTAACATCACTAGACGTTTGGTTTGGTTTCTGCCTGAAAAACAGCTGACAGTTTTGTTCTTCCCAAATTTCAGTGTGTGAATTGCAATCATGGCAGATGCGTGAGTATAATTATTGAAAGACATATTTCATTGAATTATATAAATATATATATATATGTATATATTTTAAAAGTACAATGTATTTATATGTATCATGTATTTTCTAATCTATTTTCTCCCGCTTGTTTATGCTCTAACAGACCAGTGAGTATCTACTATGTGATTTATTTGACCAGATAGTCTTCAATTTGTCTATAAATAACATATAAATCATGTATGCCAATGTGATATGCTCTATTATCATTTTTTCCTATGTTCGAATTCTAGAGGAAATCCAAGATCTCCTCCTCTCGGAGACTGGGGTTAAAGGTAGGTACAGCAGCTAGTGGTCGCTATGTGTCCTCCTGTAAAGTCACACTGATGTACTCATTTTATGACATGAATTGATTGAAATGTTCTGACATTACTATAGGCTCTTGGTAGAAATTCCCTGGTCTAACTGGTCTAAATAAGATCTCAATAAAATCATAAAGAAAGCCATGCACTTTTCAAATGAACCCCATCCCAATAATATCACCTTGACACTTTTCTCAGATTAGACTGCTGACAGTCGCTGCTCAGATGCTGGAGGAGGAGAAAGAGGAGAAGGTCAAAGAGAGAGAAGCTACTCTGGCCGAGAGAGTTCCTCCTCTGAATTTATCTGGTCTGTCTTTGCAGGAGCTACAGGTAATTCAAATCCTTAACAACCTTTTCTCACACTCACACTCAGCTCTTTTCATTTGATTATATTCTTTCACCACTGTAGGGTGTCTTTTACTCTTTTTACAGGATCTATGCAGAGACTTGCACCACAAGATTGATGTTGTAGATGAGGAACACTATGATATTGGACTCAAAGTAACCAAAAATGAAAAAGAGGTGAGCTGCTGGAGAACGAATATCAAGATAAAAAGATTCTTAAGTGGAAAGGTTTCCAAAATATTGTATCAAGATTGTCTCACAATTCACAAGCTAAAAGTGAACAAACACTGCCTCCATGTGGCTGCAGAGGGAATCAGAAGGCATGACCTGGAATCACTACACTCAAGGAACAGATGCAGCCTCTATTGTTTGTTTCTTAAATTCAGCCTGAAGCCACTTTTTCTTTTTCATCACTACTTCCATGTTCTCAAAGCCATTCTGCTGCAGTCTGATGCTGCCAAAACTTAAAAGGAAACAAATCTAACAGCAACAATATAAGATAAGCCCACATATAAAGACGTAGAAAAACAAAAATGAGAGAGAGAGAGAGTGAAGAGCAAAAACAAAGAACACAAATCAACAACATATTCCAATAGACTCATATTCCCTAGTCTTAACTAACTTCCCCAAATCTAAGTTTCAGATCTCTCTGTAGGCCATCCACAGTTGTAATATTTCTGTTCAAGTCATTTCCTGCTAAATAAAAGCGATGAGGGTAACATGATCCAGTGCACACACAATGTGATTAAATGGCAACAGAACCATAATTTCCATCATGTCCCCTGGCCAGGTTAATGATATGATACTGAAGGTCACAGAGCTGCAGAGTAAGTTCAAGAAACCGACCCTGAAGAGAGTGAAGATCTCTGCCGAGGCAATGCTGAGTGTGCTGCTGGGCTCCAAGCACAAGGAGTCTATTGACTTCAAGGCCAACCTCAAGACAGTGAAGAAGGAGGAGGAGAAGGTAAGGCTGGCTTTGCTTATGCAATCATGAATTTGTTTTTAGCAATTTTTGTCTTGGCTGCATGTCAGTGATACTTCCTATTTCCAATAGAAGGAGGAGGTGACTGACTGGCGTAAAAATGTGGAGGCCATGTCTGGAATGGAGGGCAGGAAGAAGCTGTTTGATGCCTGAAATTGATGACTGAAAATGTAGCAGTGATTTCAGTTGAAGCAACCTTAACCTTATTATTACACTGTGTCACTAATGGATTTTTAATATTACTGCATTCTATCTATATTATAGTAATTTATGAATTGCAGATGCCTATGACAAAACTCTTTCATACAAGGACAATCTTTCTATTTGTAAAAGGAAATGCAGCGTGTATAATTTGAAGATGGACTGGTTTTTAATTTATTTATATGAAATGTTTTTAATAATAATTGCACTACAGGTTTTGCGTAGCATCTTGAAAAAACATTGACCTAGATATTTGTTTTTGAGAAACTGCTCCACTTTTGCAACAACAGCTTTGTATTACTGAAGTGGCAAAGCAACGATTAGACTTGGTCCCAGCATTTCAAGTAAAGCCTCTTGTCTAACTCACACTTCTCTTTACCAGCCTTGTGATGGCAGCATAAGCTTTCAAATTTACAGAGTCCACTCACTTGTGTAGAAGTGGCATATGTCCATCATAAATAAACTACTACTACAATGTGTTATCTGATGTAATAAATTATTTGTGATATAATTTGACAGACATATATATTGATATCCAAAAGATATTCAATCAGCTACAAATGAAAGACAACGATATAACTGACTGTAATGTCTGTTGAAGTTACTGCTACAGTCATTATCAGTTTGTGTAATATACAAAGTTGACACACAGATAATTGTGATACCTCAATAAAATGAACATACATTGGCATTTTGTTTTCCTCCACCGTGTAATCTAAAAATGTGTCTTTCGAACACACAACATTGGACTACAGCACAGACTACAGTGCGGTATGTATGTTGTGTTATACTGCAAATGTTGTCTTGTCTTCCTTGGTGAGGAGACAGAAGCACTGAGAAAGCATCACAGGTGGACAGTCACACGGCAAGAACTTTCACACTTCGGGATGTGAGTGCCAGAACAAGAATGGTGAGGCCATAGGATCTATTTTAGTGAGCCACTCACATGAGCGCTGGAATCTATATATCTACCCTCTTTCTTCCCTTCTCGTCTCAGAAAGACTTTGACTGTTTGACACCTCTCAGGTAAGGATTTGTATTTTGAAATAATGCAGGGCCAAAAGGGATGAAATAACAGATGAAGGGTTTCATTACAAAATTTTTGATATCCATTTTGAAAAAGATGTTATCTCAAATTCATCAGTCAATATCTAAAAAACACAGATGATTCTGTCCTCTAACTCAAAGCTATTAAGCTTTGATCACTCAAAACTTTAATAATAACCCATAATGTGCTTTACTTTTATGGCAGAAATGTATTTTTTTCCATATCTAATTTTGGAAGGAAACTCTTCAAATGTGATTCAGTGAGGGGAGTTTTTTTCTGGTCTGAGAACAGCTGGCTGCCTCCAATCTTGTACAGGATTCCAAGTTGAAGTTATAAATAACACGACACATTGTGTGTTTGATTTATGTATTCTGCTTTGCAAAGTATCTTCATAGACATCAGCTAAATGGCATTTTAATTGCTTGCCGTTTTAACAACACCAGATAAATATAATTATCTGGCATAATGTTAAAGAATTCCCTGCTAGTTATTTTTTGAAACCCATAAAAAGGAACAATGTGAATCCTGTCCTCTTTGCTCTATAATTCCCAGTTATTTAGTGATTGTAACTATTTTGGGCTGTTTTAGAGCAGGCTTTTTTTCAGTCCTAAGTTTGACCTTACGATAATGTCATCCATGGTGTCCCATGCTATGGATCTATAAGCAATGCTGAGTGGGGTTTCCAATTCAAGATTGAAAACAAACTTCTGAGTCATTTTTCTTAAATCTTAACTTTTTTCCCGTTCATAGTAAATATAGAGGGGAAATGTATTCTCCAATAAAATCTATATATTGTTTTATTGTTACAGTTGACAGGAGACACACAGAACTGCAACCATGTCTGAAGCGTGAGTAACCATTCCTTTCATCACACCATAACTCTTGTGTTGTCGTGTGTTACCAAAAAATCCATATGTAGAACAAAATGTAACAAAATATACTTTTTCTCTCTCTATGGCTCTTATGGATGTGTCCTTTAATGGATAGGCCTGCGGTAAGTTGATCCAAGCTGTCAAAGCGGGAATAAATCACTTACTATAATATTGATTAAATAATTCATAACATCAGTTGTGGGACTAATAACTCTAATTATGTTGAATTACAAGGTTTAGATAATATATTAGGACATGCAGAAGTGTCTTAATTGATTAACATTATAATAAATATGATACAATAATAATAGAATAATAGAATACTATATGTAGGTCATGAAACAAATCCAATATTATGAGAAAAATAAACTCAAATTCAACATCTAGCCATTTTGGTGTTTGTTGATGGACGAGTCTTCACACTTGAACTACAGTTTCCCACCCATATCTACTCTTAAATCGGGGTGAGAGATGACGTGGCTTAACACAAAATAAAAACATAAAATTAGAATTACATCTTAGAAGTATGGACAAAGGCAATAAAACAACAATATCTGTGTACTGTTATTGTTCCACATTTTAACTTTCTCTTCAAAAAAATGAGTGAGATATGTGTCATGTTGTTCTGTTCCAGAAAGCAAAGCCGAAAATCTCTGCATCTCGCAGACTGTACTTGAAGGTATTTTGTGTGTATGTGCGTGCATGTGCGTGTGCGTGTGTGTGTGTGGGCGAAGTACGAGGCACAGTAGTGCTATCAAATTACAATGATAATAAGAATACTAATAACAACGATAAGTAAATCATTTCATCATTTGGAGTTAATTTGACATTTTTACTCAGTTTTATTAGTATTGTAAACCATGTGATGTCACGTGGTTGAGGTGTGACATCATATACTGTGCTGTGTGCCAGACCAAGCTGCTGAAAAAGGCCATGACTATGCTGGAGAATGACAAGCAAGAGAAGAAAGAAGAACGAGAGAGGACCCTCGCTGAGAGAGTCCCACCACTCCAACTGTCAGGATTGTCTCTGCAGGATCTACAGGTAAATGTGAACCTGATCACAACACTCAGGCATTTCTACACCAGCAATCCCCAAATCTGGATCTCTTCCAGGCAGTTTTCTTCCTAGCTGTCTAATCAGGGACTGGTGAATGCAGTTAACTAAAACCAGCGGTACTCTGGACCCCTACAGTAAATCTAAACCTGAGATGTGATTTGCCTCTATACCTGATCATTTGAGAGCTTGCTCACACAACAGGTAGACCTATATCTAGACTACTCTGGGTTAGGGTTAGCATGTCGTGATATAGATACTTTACTGTAAATACAACCCCCAAATCAACGAGAAACACTCTCCCTCCCTCCATAACTACTATTGTGACCTTGACCCCACTTAACCCCACTGCTTGAGTGGAGCTGCTCAGTGTTATGGAGTTGTACTGACCTGGTCGTACTGTACTGACCAGGTCGCAGGTGTGAATATGTGTAACTGTATGGATGTGAAGCTGGGCGTTGCTGGGTAAATTAAAGTTAAGAAAACTAACTAGTTGACAGAAAAAAATGGAAACGTAACCAAATGTCAAATCCACTGAACATTCAGCACCCAGGCCACAGTAATTCTCCACAAAAAAACAGTTATTCAAGTTATTCACACAATGCTGTATATGCTGTGAGTGATATTTATGGTATAGTCTACAAAGAAATGCAGTTGTGCTTATGTCCTGCACTGTCTCTTTGCACTGTATGTAAAGTCCTGGAAGTTATCAATATATTTCTAGACCAATTAAACACATTTCTGTACTTGGTAAGTAAAGCGATTGTGATTCTGATGCAACCAATGTTTCTCTCCACAGAATCTTTGCAAAGAGCTGCACCAGAAAATTGATGGCATTGATGAAAATCGGTATGACATTGCTGCAAAAGTGTCCAAGAACGAGGTGGAGGTAACTGATATTAGTTAATCATTTAAGTTCTGGCGCTTTTTACATAAAATTGAGCACCTTACAAACATTTGGGATGTATATGTAACAACATTAATTGATTTAAGAAAATGTGTATGTAGCTTTACTATTTTTTTTGCATTGGAAATAGATTCGGGACCTGTCTCAGAAGATTTTTGAGCTGAAGGGCAAGATGAAGAGACCAAACCTGAAGAGAGTGAGGGTGTCAGCTGATGCCATGCTGGGGGCTCTGCTGGGCGCCAAGGTCAAAGAGTCTGTGGACTTCAAGGCCAACCTCAAGACTGTGAAAAAGGAGGAGGAGAAGGTAAGGGTTAAATGTATCACTGTATAAAACATTTCAATTTTGATGAAGATGGCCTTTGAAGTTGTCATTACAGCTGAAACAGACTCCTTCCTCATCATTACACCTTTGACTACATGTTATTATATGTGTTGCCCCACAGAAAGAGGAAGTGACTGACTGGCGTAAGAACGTGGATGCCATGTCTGGTATGGAGGGCAGGAAGAAACTGTTTGATGCTGGACAGTAGATTTGTGGTGAATATATTTGAGAAGATGTTTGCTGCTCAATAATGTGTGGAACAACTAAATGGCGTGACTGTTATTCCCTTTACATAGTGACAGTCAAAACAAAGACCCGTTTCACAAGTCTCTTGTTTGTGTTTAAGCAGTATTCTTGTATACAGTAAATGGCAATGGTAAACATATTAACCACTGGTTAATTCACAATAAATACATATAGGTTTTTATGTAATAATTGTGAAAAGCATATAGATGTGATGTATTAAGACTAGAGCAATATTTTGCTTTTGTAGGCTTTAGCATCCACATGGGTTCATAAACGCAGCACCATTGTTGACTGTCCTGATCACCAATTATCATTATTATAATTATATTTATTTTATTGTGTCATTTCCTTTCCCCTTCCCATTCGCTATAAAATGTGCCCACCCTTACTGCCGTCAAATGCTGCCTCTGCATCATGGCTTTTTGTTTAAGGATTAGTACAAAAACAAGGAGAACCGGAGAACAGGAGAACATTTCCCATGTGTTCTTTGCCTTCTTTTGCAAGAAGTAATTTTGCTGGCTTGCTGTTAGTGATAAAGAGAGTGAATACACATTCCAGGGGCAGCTAAGTTTGGAGGTTGACTGTTCATGGAGTCACATCAAGGTGTGCATGCTAGAAAATGACGGTTGTACCAAGTGATACATCACACTCTGATGATGCAATGTTGCATAAGAAATGTTGTGTATCTGATAATAAAATCTAATTCACAATGATCACAAAAGGTGGTTGGGTGTGACTTGCACTGACATGTTCTTACTCACACAAGGCAGCTCATGACGGTAGGTGCATTTTATGTGTGAGCACACCAGTACTAAGTGGGGTCCAGGTATCCCCAGCTAAAACATTATTTAATTCCCTAATAAACAATGACAATATATCACATTTTGATCAAAGATTGTTATTCTATCCAATACTTTACAAAAACAATCTTCCCACCTGGTGTCCTTAGGAAAAAATCGACTCAAACTAAAAGATGGGAATCCTCCCTAAACTAAGGAGGTTATATATAGGTAATAACTCAAAGCTACCCTTGGCTAAAGCCTGATACAAAACATTCAGCTACGTTCTGTGCGTGGCACGACGTCACCGTTTGTCAAGCCACGCCTTCTACATCTTCCAAAGTGAAAGCGTGAGGCGGTCACCAGTCCAAATATGGGCATAACTTTTGACAGCGGTACCGCCCATGTGTGAGATTCTGCGTTTCGATTGGACGAGCGGAGTGTCAATCCTCATCGTTATGGGAGCGATCTCGCTAGGCATCCAAATAACTGTCAACATTCACGACTGAACTACATATAGGCCGGACTTGAAACCCACACAGGGTAAGCCGATGTTTTCCACATTATTCGGATTTATGGTTGCAGTTATGCCTGTAGTTATTTGCCTTATGTGTTGGTGTACAGCGGCCAGATCCGCCAATACTGTGGACTAGCATGAAATATCATGATTCGTAACGTTGACTCACATTGCAATACATCAATACATGGCAATACATCCTCTCAGTCAGCTTGCTGGCCAGGCCAAACTCTTCAGCAGTAAACCGTTACGTTATCCATGAAATATTTACACAAAACAACGTAAGCTATCATTCTTTAGTGTTCAGCCTAATGAATAAGGACAGGCAAAGGCTGCCTCATTCAGCTTATTGCAAAACTGCTGTGGTTGTCTGGCTTCTAGCCTGTCACTGAAACTGCTTAACATTTAAAGGCAACCCCTAACCTTTTGCAGCCACTGCCTGCTGCTGAACTTAGATCAGATAGACAGACTGTGGCTAATTGTCAAGTGATAACTATACTGCATGTGATGTTGAGATTTGTGATATTTTGTTTCAATTTGTGTGACATATAAGGTACTATTATCACTAACTCATTGAATGTGTGCAGGCTCTTGCTGCTAGTTCTTCGGATGTCCAAATACAAACTGTTTCTGCTGAGGCATGGGGAGGGGGCTTGGAACAAAGAGAACCGTTTCTGCAGCTGGGTGGACCAGAAGCTGAGTGAGAATGGGGTGAAAGAGGCCCAGGAGTGTGGCCGGCTCCTGAAGGAACAGGGCTACAAGTTTGACATGGTGTTCACCTCCATACTCAGCCGCTCTGTCCAGACAGCGTGGCTGGTCCTGGAGGCTATGGGCCAAGAGTGGGTCCCTGTGGTCAAGTCCTGGAGGCTGAACGAGCGCCACTATGGCGCCCTGATCGGCCTGAACCGGGCGGAGATGGCTCTCAACCATGGGGAGGAACAGGTGAAGCTGTGGAGAAGGAGCTATGACATTACTCCACCCCCGATTGACGAATCCCACCCTTACTTCCTGGAAATCTACAATGACCGCAGGTACAGCACCTGTGATGTGCCAAAGCAGAACCTGCCCCGAGCAGAGAGCCTGAAGGAGGTGTTGGACAGACTCCTGCCGTACTGGGATAGCACTGTGGTACCAGAGATAAGGAACGGTCGGACTGTGCTCATCTCTGCCCATGGAAATAGCTGCAGGGCCCTGCTGAAACACCTGGAAGGTATGCTACTGAATTGCCTCAAAGCTATTACTAACACTCTCTATAGGAATGTTCTCTCAGCTTTTGTCTGCGGTTGTTGTATGGTTGCATTCAGTTTCATAAGCGTTTGAATTCACAACAGATCCGTCCTGTACAGGGATTTAGACTTTCTAGTCATTTAGTTAAGTTAGGAAGGACATATTTCAGTTCCAGAAATGGAAGGTTGAACCTGTGCAAAAAGGCCAATGAGTTTATATTACCTTGCCATGAAATCAACTTTGACCTTTCAACACACTCAGAGGCTTTGGGGACTCAGAGTGTCACTGGCCACTCAGTAGCTTTATATATATAGGCTGTTACATAATATTATGCAGTACAGGGTATACACAGGCTGCGGAAGTATTGGGCATTGTCATACATTTATTAATAGGCTAATAGGCTATCATTACAACGTTCATGCATGTAAAAACATACTATCACCTAGTACTGCAAGTAAATTATATATATGTAGTAAATTGTAATCAAGAATGGCTGCTTTCAGTTTGTTTAGTGTAGTTTGAATGAATACTATCCTTATTTCAACAGGTATATCGGAAGCGGACATAGCCAGTGTGACTTTGCCCACAGGCATCCCTGTTCTGCTTGAGCTGGATGAAAACCTTCGACCTGTGAAACCTCGGCAGCTCTTGGGAGACCAGGTGAAGATTCAGGCAGCCATTAAAAAGGTGGAGGACCAGGGAAAGGCCAATCCATCAATCTGAATGCAGTCAGCTGGCTGTAAGACTGCTGTAGCTCCTTTCTGGTTGCACAATTGTTATTAGGTACAGTGGAAACCAGACTCTTAAAGAGACTTACAAAAGCATTAATTAATAACAACAACAGATTGTTTCAGTGAGATTCAAAGGGAAGGCTGCTTGCTTGTGTAATAGTGGGCTAAACTGGATTCAGGATGTGGGTGCCACAGCCGTTACTGGTCCGACATGGGACTGAAAGTCAAGAGACTGGTACTGTAAGTGTCTAAGCACTGTATGGAATTGTGTTATGTGTAAGCACTGAGGAACTGTTTGGTTTTAATCAGATATTGAGACAGCTCGTAGGGTTATTTAAGAATAAAGGCGTCATTAATAAATCTCATAGAGGTTGATAGTCAGGCTATTCATTCCAGGAACCGGGGCTAGGAACGGGCTTCGCCACAGATATTCTGTTAATATGCTCTACCACCGAAGTCCTGTCCTTTTGTGAGTTTCCCATAAGCCTAAATGCCCTATTTGGCAAGAGCAATGTTTCATTAAAGATCAACAACGCTCTGAAAGACATATGAAGTTGTAGAGTTTGGAGTATTGTTGACATAAAAAAGGTTTACAACTATTACCACAAACATTGATATCTTAATTGCTTCAGGTTTTGCACTTTTTGGGGATACTGAAAGAACTTTTGTGGCATTTTGAATCACCCCCACACTATAACGCAACAATAGTGAACGATAAATAACTTTATTTTGGATAAACAAAATTATAGTTTAACTGTAGAAAAAGCAAGACTTCCTGTTGATTTTCATCTTCAATTATAGATCATAGCCATCCTCATGTAATGGTTATTTGATGTCACTTTACTGTTGCTTATGCCACTGTTATAATGTGAGTGAAAATGCTTGAACTAAACACTCCCAAGTCCTCACATTATGTCTTACAACACTCTGTTACTTATGATTTTGTGTAGCTATTTGGCGTGGACTACTTCATTGTGTGTTATGTTGTGTCTAGGTACTGTGCACCATTTGTGTCTCTTGTTTTGCACTGCTTGTTTGTTGATTGTCTCTGGCCCAATTATTTTGTACACTGGTGTTTTAGGTCAAAGGGGGAATAAAGCTAAGTTATAAAGTTAAGAAATGGTAGAAAATACTGTTATATTCTGTAAAATGATTCAGTGTCATCCCACTGTCTTTACCTCACCATGATAGTTTGCATGATGAAATAAAAGGGAATTACACTTTTTCCTCAATATGATGAGATTTTTTTCCTTTGTGTTTTGAATGTTGAACTTCAGTATCAGACAGATTACTAAATCATTATTTCACAATAAGGCACGCCACATTCATAGACGGGGCAATAGTAACAAATAGGAAAGCAAACAACAGAAAGCAGTTTGGGAAGACTCTGGTTGACTTGAGCCCACTGGAAGCAGTAAACAATTGAGTCTGCTGCGTTACCACAGATGGATCCAGGGGAGTGGCCCTTCATTTCTCAACTATTTCCCCAAATTTGCCCAAACCAGGGGACTCTGCCAGGGACAAACTCTCTGACTGGGTGGAAAGGCTCTTGAACAAAGGAACATGGTGCTCAACATGATATTCCCCCATCTGTGGCAGGAATGATCTCATGCGTCTTGGTGGTTAAAAATATCTGCTGTCTCATTTTCTCATTTTCATCTCATTGCAATATCTGAGTTTAATTAGGACATTGAATCAGCACATTTTAAAAATATTTCTGTGGATACAGTCGGCCAGCATTTGGTTACATTGCTCATAATGTTAAATGACAGACTACTCTTTTAGCTCTTCTGTTGTAAAGACTTGGTCATGGTTATCATACTGTATCATAGGTTTATAAAAACACTATGGACCACAATTTCCACCTACAGATTTTTACTCAGAAGCAGGTGTCCACCTTCCAGGTGTGTGCTTTCACCCAGGCACATTTCTGAACATCATTTTGAAGTGCGTCTGTCATTTTACATCTGTCACCAAACTTGCATTAATACTGGCAAGGGGGCGGCTGTCAAGGGACTTCGACTTGCTCTTGAGAGTTTCCTCTCAAGAAAAAATCCTTTTTTCATTCATAACCCAGAAAACCTTCATGCAGTATATACAGGGATGTAGTAGTAAATAAAAAGATGAGTAAAAATGAGTGACCTCAAGCTTTTGATCAGCATGAGGCAAACAACCACAAGTATATAAAAAAATCAATTATACTTTAAGAAAGGCATTGATTTAGGCTTTTTCCATTAAGAGACCCTATCTTCACAAAACTAACATGTTTGATATTATTCACTTGATTTATCCCAGAAAGATTTAAGTCATTCCATATAGGTGGGTGGTCTCTATTCCACATATAAAAAGGTGGATAAATCAAATCAAAGCACATTTTATTTGTATAGCCCTTGCTGTTACAGTCTCGAAGGGCTTCCCAGTGCCCAAAGTGTGAACACAATAAATGGTTAGTACACAACATCCCCCAGCCTTAGACCCTCACGGAGGAAAAAACTCCCACGAAACCTTTTAGGAAGAAATGGAAGAAACCTTGGGAGGGGCTACTCAGAGAGGGATCCCCCTACCAGGACGGTCTGGCATGCAATAAATGCCGAGTTTGGGCAAGCAGTGTAAAGTGTGTAGATGGGTTTATCCTTCACTACATCCCTGTATATGTAATTATAAATAGCATAGATCTTGAGAATATGGCATTGTGTTGGCTCTGAAATACATTGATTCAAATCACACACACACACACACACACACACACACACACACACACACACACACACAAGGCAATCAACATCAGTCCAGTATAAACATCATTGAATTGGCCAGTGGATAGGAGGGGCTCTGCGTGCTGCGGTTATAAACCACCCGTCTCACTCCCTCTGTGACTTCGAACAAGAAGCCAGTTACCTTGGTCTGCTGGACTGGTAAGTTTTTGTGGTCGGTGTGATGCTTTTTTTCCTTTTTGCTACAAAACTTAGTCAGTTAATGCAAATAATATGTGGGCTTAAATGTTTTTTTGACTGACATTAATGAGTGCTGAACATGTGTCGGTGCCATACATCATGATGACATGACAAGGTAGGTGTGTACGTCAGGTTTTAAATTCCTCCTCTACTTTGTGAAAGCCTGCAGAGCTCAATGAATGAGTGGAATAAAGAACTTAAGTACTGAATTTATAGTTTTCAGCTTATCTTGTGGTGTTCCTCACCATCCTCTATCACTGTATGTAGCTCTAACTGCACAAGACATAGTTTAATTAGACCTTACAGGTTGACAGTAGGTATATTAGATCTTTAGAGACCTGCAAAAAATCTACAACTGATTTAACCTGTGTCAAATATGAGATATCGTTGTGGAAAATTGCAGTTGGGACATGACATTTATGAAGCTACCTAGCTT
>CABFOQ010053110.1:11601-32813 GCA_900660455.1 Gephyroberyx darwinii
GTAGGGTTTCTTTGAGGAAGAGGAGAGTAAGGAGTTCATCTACAAGGAACCGAAGCTGACAGGGCTGTCAGAAATCTCCCAGAGGTTACTCAAACTCTACTCGGACAAGTTTGGAGCTGATAATGTCAAGATGATCCAGGACTCCAATAAGGTAATTGACATAACAGAATCTGGTTCAATCAGGCTTAATGATATCCATCTACACATTACAACTGAATAGTGTACCTAGATATTATTATGGACAGTCCTGGGCCAGTTATTGGTTTGTGAAAGTGTGACACTAGTAAAATGGGATGACTATTGATGACGTAAAATGTTTTACCAACAGGTGAACCCCAAAGACCTGGACCCCAAGTTTGCCTACATTCAGGTGACTTATGTGGTGCCCTACTTTGACGAGAAAGAGCAACAAGAGAAAAGGACAGATTTCGAGAGACATCACAACATCAACCGCTTTGTGTTTGAGACGCCATTCACTCTGTCAGGGAAGAAACACGGGGACGTGGAGGAGCAGTGCAAGAGGCGCACCATACTGACCAGTAAGAAACTCTCTCTGCCTGGATAATAGACATCTACTGTAGGGTTGGTCTATTTCAAGTCAGTGGTTGCATTGATCATTCAACCCAATAATTTTACTAATGGTTCAAATCCAACATCAGGTTACTCTCCATCACATTGCAATCACTTCTTTTGTCATATTCAGTATTAATATGCATTACTAACACTATTATATCTAATGTACATTTATAATATTTTAACAAATTTTCCCATTGTATTTGTGTATTTACTATAGTGAATGTAAACACAACCACCTCAACATATCTGAGAAAAAGAGGCCACAAGAAATGTGTATGCATGCTAAAGCTATATAAACATTAAATAACAATTCAGCATGGGCATAGCTATGCAGTTATCAAAATACTTAACTATCAAAGTGCTTAGAGTTTAACACAGAAAAAAAATACCACCGAAAACAGATTAAAACATCCGAATTTCAGAATTGAAGAGCTGTCTCGGGAAATTGTCCATTGAGCTTTTGCTTTAGCAGCATACAGTTGACAGCAATCATGGAATGAAACAGTTAAGTTTAACTAACTTCTTAATGTGTCTCCTATCCACCATCTGTGTCATCTTTGGCAACACAGTTCCACTCCATATAACAGACTGGTGGGTCACTAGAAGATAGGTCTGACCAGTGCATTGTTATCTTCCATCTGTTCAGCGAGTTCCAGCTTCCCCTACCTGAAGAAACGCATCCAGGTGGTGGAGCAGCAGAGCACAGAAATGAACCCAATTGAGGTGGCCATCGACGAGATGTCGCATAAGGTCTCCGAGCTCAACCAGCTGTGTAACATGGAAGAGGTGGACATGATACGGCTGCAGCTCAAACTTCAGGGCAGTGTCAGTGTCAAGGTGTGGAGTCTGCAGAGAGACACAGCCCCCATATGCATGCACACACACATACTTGTAGGTACATTGTTGTGTTTCATCTGGCCTTCCCTTTCCAGGTGAATGCAGGGCCTATGGCCTATGCCCGGGCCTTTTTGGAGGAGAAGAATGCCAAGAAATACCCAGACAACCAGGTCAAACTGCTCAAGGAAATCTTCAGGTAGGATTTCACTGCACATTTCAGTTCAAAAGGCTGATGATAGCTACATTTTATATAAATGTTGAAGCAAGGCATTTCCTAAAAGAGCATGCATGCTCATTGAACCTTCCCAAATAAAGGTTAAAGGGTGTAATTCACAGCACTAGTAGCCAATACCTTGTCAATAAAAGTCACTTGTAGAGTTACTGGACAGTAAGTTAAACCTCAGTTTTCGCCTGCAGGCAATTTGCAGAAGCCTGTGGTCAGGCACTGGATGTCAATGAGCGTCTGATCAAGGAGGACCAGTTGGAGTACCAGGAGGAGATGAGAGCTCACTACAGGGACATGCTGACTGAACTGTCTGGCATCATGAACGAACAGGTCTGACTATGGATTTACCAATGATGTGTCCAGACTCATTTTATTACACTGTCGCTTTCTTGCCATTTTTTTGCCGATTCTTTAATCTTTCCAAATGAGCATCATCATTTTATGTGCATTATTTTTTAATACATTTTGCATTTTCATGAGTTTCTGTCATCATTTTTTTATTCTCTTTCCTTATTTTCCAACTGTTCCTTCCAACTCCTTCCTTTCCAATCTCTGATCGCAGCTGCAAAAAAGTGTCTTAGCCTCCAGTAGCTCATCTCTCTCTAACAGCTCTCTCTCCACTGTTGCTAAGAGTGGTACGTCATGTGATCAAATTTCCTAATGCGAGCATGTCAACTTTTCCTTGCCAACCAATATACACTTTTCCATGAAAGACCCAAACTATTAGTCATGATACTGATCCCTATTTGAATTTGCCAATTCCAACATCCAGTTTTTCTTTCTTGTCCCTGCCCAGATTCCTCACACAAGGCAACCAGGAACGGAACGGCACAGCGCCTACTGACTGGCCAATAGACTCACAGGAAACTGCTTGTGCCAGGGAGGACATTTGTTTTCCCTAAATGGGTTTGATATGCCAATTTGAGCCTTGAAGTGGCTCATTTGCTTGTTTGTGACTGTAATTTCCTGTTGCAGGGAGCAGTGGGGGAGTGGAACTATGACTGATGGGAAGTGTAGAGAAAACAAGGGAAGAAGTGTGTAAACTGTGGTTGTGGTAGTCTGTAGTCCTGTTGTTGAACGTTGACTATCTACAGTAGAGGCCAGGCTGCTGGACTGTTAGCTACTGTTGTTTTGGTTTTAGAGACTCAATCCATGTATAGTATGGACTTGCCTGCCCTGCCAACCAATTCATCACCTTACATTCTGTATACACATTGACAGACACACACGCCCACACACACACACACACATTCACATGCGCGTGCACACACACGCACATACAACATGCGCCTTCTCTCCACAACCTTGTCCCTTTAGAGAACAGTGACCTTATTGAGCTTGAGGTGCGTTCAACTAAACAAATATAAAATATAACTTTCTGGTGCATTTTGATAACAATATTTACATTTTCTGTAGAGTATCATTGTACTTCAAAATATCTGAAGAGTTCTTGTATGATGATGTAATGTGAAAAGGAAATGATTTGGATACATGTCTTAACCAACGAAGCGTCTCATTGGTTGAACACACCTCCAGTTCCTGTTTGAATGTAGAGCAGCTCCACATTGCTACTTTGTATCCTTGCTAACATTCTGGAATTCTCAGCTTGCAGATTTTCAAATCGAAAAATTTATGTTTTGTAACATTTTTATGATCGATAATTTCATTGTTATTATTATTTCCTGTACTGTTTTGAATTGTAAATAAGAAATATTAATATTTAAAATGTTTCAAATGTTTCTTTTTATAAAATATACAATATATGAATATTTGTTTAGCTGAATTTAAAAAAAGGAACAAACTAAAGTTTTATGTATAACATTTAAATAAAATTTTGTTAATGTCCAAAACTGATGATTATATACTCCTTATGACAATATTTTTTCTCCGGACTATACCATGCCACTGCCACTGACTTTCTTTTTTATTGCACCAAAGTATTTCTTTGTTGTCAAAATTATCATTTGCAACCACTGTGCTGTTGCTCTTAGGTCAAGGCTGGAATGATGCTGTCTACCTTGAATTCCACTCTTCATAGTACTTTGTGCCGTATCTTCAGTCGCACCCTCTTATTACAGATCTGAAGCGACTAGACTTAGCCTCCTATTCACTGACACTTTGATTTTCACACCTCATTTAGGATGCCGAACACATTAGCCCAGCCATTCCAATCCTGACTATGGAGGAAAGTAGAAAGGGATGGATTGGAACGGTGGCTTGGCCACATCTGTGCCCTGCAGGCCCTCATATCCTGTCTATTGGCTAAGCCGGAGACCGGACAACAGCGCAATTATAAATAATTACCAGGCCCTTCACCTGCACAATAGATGGAAATGTGTGAAGTGGAACCGTGTGATGAGCAAAGTCGGCCTGGCACAATGGAGAAGAAAATCATTTTTTTCTTTGGGCAGGGCAGACAACAATGGCGACAGAATACATAAATTCACATTAAATGCACAAACAACTGATGCCAACTATATTGACTATTATGGAAGTGTTGTTTTTCAGCTTAACATAGCTGTATACAAATTGTAACAGACATAACAGTAGGCTAGTACTAAACCTGATACTAAACTTGTTATACATGAGAGGTTTTCACATATTTCACATCGCACTCTTTATCTCTTTGTATTACATCATTTTCTTCAAAGGGTATAGAGAGACTTATTATATGCAGTGATGGTCAGCTCAAAGAGGCCAGTGCAAAGGTGAAGAAGCCATGCTATTTGACTTCAAAGCAGCAGGATGAAAGAGGTCAAGGCTGTCTCCAATTGAATGAAAGCCTTTGGCTTTCAGTTACCTACCCTGACCTCTGCCACACACTTGGATGTCACAAATCCAGTCTTACTAGGTTTCTACCTGGAAATCTTTAACACTAGTTAATTTGTTAGACAAGCACACTGTACAAGTTTTGTAAAGTTGTGGACACGGTCAAAAGGAACTTATTGGATATAATTTGAAATCCCAGAAATTATGACAACACTTGAGCAGACTTTAAGCTTAGTTTTCCCATGTAAACATGTCATACAGCAGATTTTCAACATATTTACCATTCAAAATGGTAGGATTGGAAATTAGGATTATGAAAAGTAGGATTATGGTTGTCCATTATCCTATAATCCTAAAAAGCACATTGCTCTGTGGTGTCCTGGAGGGATGGTATGATGAAGAGGGGGAGTCGAGGGGCCAGATTCTCTTTCTCTCTTGGATTATTGATTTCCACTTCAAAGTCAGAAGGGGGAGGGGGGGGGTTTGACAGAACAAAGTCAGCAGCCAGATGAATTTAGAGCTGAGCAGCTCTAGATAGATCTGATAGAACCCAGAGGCTCTCACCATCACAACTCTCTGTAAGTCTGTTCTGTCTTCTTCAGGCTGTCTCTGTTCTGAGCCCTGGGGGTCTGTCTCCCTTAGTGTGCTTTGTGTCTCAAAGCAGCCTTGCATAACAACACTTCACATAACCGCAGTTTACCTGGCCCTATGATACTCCCTTACCACAGTCTGAGAAGCTAAGAAGTCATCAGCACATAGTAGTCAATGAAGGTGGATGACGGTTTTATTTTAAATGTTAGATATTTTCCCTCCTTGCTAGACTTTGTTGTAAGGGAGGTCTAATGTGCAAGACCGTAATTTGTCTCTTCCAGAGATTAAAACCCCCACCATAGTTCATTTTAGTTCATTTTTAATTTTGAGATTTTTTTTTACTGATCACAAAAGTCCAGAAATTACATTTTGTAATTACTATGCCTAAAAAAGTGTTTCATCTGCGTTATTGTAACAATCTCTGCATTTCTGTTTGTCTTTCTGTCTTTGCCGAGGGTAACATCTGCAAGTCCCATAGTAAAAGTAATTAAGGAACATCTTAGCAGGTCTGTCTGTTAGTCCCTGAGAAGATCACCCTCCAAATCAACACTTCTTTTGAACTAGAATATGGAAAAGGAGTCTGAATTATGAAGATCTCATCTCTGCCCACACAGTATTTTTCAGATTGAGTATTTTCATCCAGAAAGAAACTAAAAATGGAACTGCCAATTGCCATTGAAGTAATTGATATTGTTGCAGAAAATTTAAAAAGATAAAAACTATTGGACAGGTACATAGTCGATAGCAGTGATGCTCAGTCCTGGTCCTTGGGGCCCACAGCCCTGCTGGTTTTCTTTCCCACCAGATAGTTAATTGCATTTACCTGGTGTGCTAGGTGTAAATCAGTCCCTGGCTGGAATGAAAACCAGCAGGCCTGTGGTCCCCGAGGACCAGGATTGAGAACCACTGGTCTATAGCAGCCAGAGACGTGTGACACATACAGGGCAGGGTTGAGGGATGTAATGGTGGACGGCCGCTACTCACCAACATGTTGGCTCCCTCAGGTGTTTTCAACCTGAAGGGAGCAGGCTAGTCAGCACCGCAGCACCTAACACCCTGATTACCCCTGGCCTCAACAGTAAAGCCCACAAGAGGAGCCTTTTGTTGTGAGAAGACTGGAAGCCGCTGATGAATTAAGACAGCACTGTGTTTTTAAGTTTGAAGAACTTTGCCTTGAAGGGCTGAAGAACCCCTTCTCTAGCCATCATTTTTGTTTACCTGAGTTCTTCCCCTCGTCTACTTTTGTGTTAACACAATTAACCGCCTAGCCACTGCTCTGCCCAAAGATGCTCTTGGTGTCATTTTATGTTGCTACCCTCCACACCACACCTGGGTAAAAGGTAGTTGAAGTGGTTTATTTCTTTGAAAGTGAAATGAAATGAAATGCTCGATATAGCATGTGTTCCAATATAGTTTGTCAGTCTTGTTTTTTTCCCATAGGTATAATTACTGACCACAAGAACAGAGCAGCAGAGTGGTTGTTTACTTATTGATGCTAAGCCTTGTGCATTGGCACTGCGTGTGAATGCAGGTTAAGTGGCCCTGCATTTACAAAAGCACAGATCAGGAAAGGATGCAGTCCCCCCCCCCTCTGTCTCTCTGTCCTGATTAAAAAAAAAACATCTTGGTAAAACCTCCCTCTTCACTTGTCCTCTCCTTCTGCCTCTGTCGTCATACACTTGAGGTACAGCTGATTGAATTTCTTTGCCCCACCTCTTGCTTCTCCAACTCCTTCCTTCCAGCTTTTCTCCCCTCTGCCTCCTCATTCTCATCTCTCTCTCCTCCCTCCCTCTCTGTAGCCTATTTTATGAACCAGAAAGGAGGGGGTGATTGGGTTTCTCTCCCCTACAGACTGGCCTATGTGTGCCTGTCTCCCTCCCAGTGGCCTAGACTCTGGTGGGGTCAGGTTGCTATAAGCCAGCACCATTCAACCCAGGTCACAGACAACAAGACCTGGTTACTGTATATGTATCATGTCTCAAAGTTATGCAGCACACCTAGTAACTACGGCTATTCACGCCGAGGAAAGAACTATTTATAATTTATACTTTGTTTAAAGATGTTCATTGGCTCAAGCCTGTCACTTTTATATCGTTTTTTCAAAATGGCCACCAATCCAGCCATAGGATGGAACTGTAGTGACTTTCTATGACCACATTTTATACTACACATTGGAGCAGACCAGTGATGGGGTGAAAAGTTTACATGAGTACAATGAAAGAAACTGAATTGCCGATCAGTTACATCAGATGAGAGCACTTTTTAAGTATGTGTGTCATTTCTGACAACCAGTACCCCTGCTGGTTATCATTGGGCTTACTGCAGTACTGTGTCAAATTATGGCCCTATAACCTAAAGTAGGCTATCTCTAATAAAGCTTAAGTGCACAATTATATGCCTGTTGCACTGATAAAATGCCTTTTGTTTGTGTATACTACATCTGTGTGTGCAGTGTTAATGGTGGGTGTATCTCACCTCATTGTCGAGTCGGGCCACCAATTTTGGCCACTTTAGCTACAGGCACACTCACTGACCACAGTCTCACCCACGGCCCTTTATGCTCAATCCTGTCGGTCTATTTATGGTGAGCTACAACCTGTGGAGCTTGATTACAACACCTGACCGCACAATCCCGACTGTGGATGCAGATGAGTGTAATTACCTGTAATTTTCTCCTTTGTGTGCTTAGAGGCCCGTCTTCATTTGATGTTTGTTGCGGGGATTTGTTGTCTTGTTATTTATCAAACACCTGTTTAATTTTCATGTGTTTCCCCAAGACTGTCTGTCATCATTGGGCTAACCCCATGACCTCTGTCTTTATCCAGTAACAGCATACATATTCAGAAGACATTTAGTACCCATAATCCATGATCTCCCTCGCTTTCATTCCCTAGGTTGTAGAGAAAGCTGAAAGAGAATGATTGGGGAGTCCAAGCATTTTGAAAAACATGCACCAAGATAACTTGTGCCATTCATTCAAACTTGCATTGTTCATTCTTTGTAATAACGTTGATTTTTTTTTTTTACCATGTTGTACTGTATCACAAAAGTACTGAAATGTGTGGCCTTTTTGTGTTTCCTATCTAGATTTATCTTTGCTAGATGCTGACAGATTGAATTAATATTTTAGGAGGAGGATATTGTGGAGACATGGGGATCACAGGTTACGGTGAATGAACATTGTGCTGTCAAAAACATTCATCTCTCATCGCTCTAGTATTGTATTTCTTAAAATAAACCATTAACTTGTTCCATAAACTGCATGCCAAAAAAAAAACCTGGCAAAATCACATGTTCATTTCAGAGAGCCTAGAAACCTGTGGGTCTCCCGCCATTCAAGCTCCTGTGCTGTGCACATTTCATTTCCGACCCCTGCTTAGTTTTCCTGAAACTGAACCCCGGAGCTGATAAATAAAACATCCATAGTGCGCCGGTGGCTGATCACCCGAGCCCTTCCAGCTGTATAAGTGGTGAAAGGCGACATAATCTCCCCAGAACAAGATCTGGACTGAGATTGAGACACACAACAGAGAAAGGCACACTGCAAGAGAGCCACAAAAGACGAGGGGCCAGCATGTTAAAACCACAGCAGCACAGCGAGTTTCTCCCGCATGAACCCCCGCCGGTGTTCGGGAAGCCGTGGTACTGGCAGCGGAGCAGCGGCACTATGGAGAGCACCCAGAGCCTCGCGCAGGTCATCATGGAGATGCGTGACGAAATCAAGAAGCTGGAGACGGAGAACCGGGTTCTGCGTAGAGAGTTTGGTCAGCAGTCGTTTGGGCCCAGGCCAGGGGAAACGAGCCCGGTGTCTTCGACAACAGAGCAGCGGACGGGAACTGAGGAGAACCCCTACGTTAACCTGAGACGAAATGCATCCGCGCCAGTCCTGGAGGGACAATACAAGGGTAAGCAACAGTTGCGGGCCTGCAACTGTACAGGTGCTTATTTTCAAGCCTATGATTTTACCACGGCATTACCACAGATGGTCATCGAGGTAAATTCAGGTCAATCATTCAGTGGGAAGATATTTCACTTGTCTAAACCTGTTATCACAGTTTACTGCGCTTGAGAAAATAATTTATTATGAATCATGTGATTTATTGAGCAGTGTCTAATTAATACAATGAAGTAAAAGCAGTTTCATTGTCAAAATGTAACATTTAACTATAACTCTAAACAGCTTGCTGCGAATTTTTGGACATCCCACAATCCTCTAGGTGTATTCAAAAACCCAGAAGAAAGGGAAAGAGCATTTTAATGGTTTAAGATGAGTGGATTTTAAGGGACATGTATTTGTTTCTCAAAAACAGCAACAAATATGTGAAATCACAAGAAAAACGTGTATTTATTGTAAAAATACAGGAAAATGTATTACATCTTCAGTAGGAAGAGACAGAAACTGTGAAATTTAACATAGGTGTTACTGGGGAGTCTCCTTATATGGAGTCTGCCTTCTGATTTTCAGTTGTGTCTAACTATGTGCTGTCGAACTGTACAGAATCCGTACTTGTTAAAGTAGATAAGCACTCCCAATTTATCATGCTCATGTTACTTCAGAGAACGCTGTCATGACTGTCCGAAGATACTCTATAAGCTCCAACCTGCCTGGGATGACCAGGAGCGAGGGATGGACTGACAGGGCACGGAGGAGCGACTCAGGATGGGCAAGACTACAAGAAGAAGTCCAACATGGGAATGCGACTGCCGTGTTTGGGAATTCGGCCAGAGGAGAAATGGGAAAAGTTACCAACAGGCGGTCTCTGCAGGAATACGTGCACAAAAACAGGTACAGACAGGCATTTCCCTTTACTTTTGTCACAAAGATTTTAAAGTAGCATAAAGGCAACATTCTTGAATCAAATTGGCTCTAAAATTGACATGGCAGAGCTTCTGATCAAGGGACTTACACTAGTTACGGCTAGTTTTAATGGATTTGAAGCTATGAAAATATTGTCTGTGTATTATGTCCTTAATATGTAGAAACAAGAACAAACTAGACTAGACCTTGGCCTAATTGCATGTCAAAGTGGCATGAGAAATATCATTTACAAGTCATACTCTTAATTCATGTGTTCAAACAATACAATGCTGGGGCTTTGAGGTCTTGTCATTCTTGCCATTCCAGGGCCAAGGTAAAAACTGTCACATTTCTTCTACCTGTGGATGACATTTACACCAACCGGCCAGTTCTGACCAAGCACCAGGAGGATCATAAAACCAATGAGCTGGCTTCCATAACTGAGACTGATTCTTGAGACAACTTTAAAGATTGGGAAGTGGCATGGACACAACAGTGGACATGAATGGAGCTCGCGTGGCCTCTGCTGCATATATCAAGAAACAGGCGTGCCTCTTCATCTAGGTCAGTGTCGACTGGGCTCTCATAGAGGGAGCCAGGAGACTGATTTTTATCACACCTGACCACACAAACACAGACTCTGGTTACGGGTGTTGTTTTCATCCGGTCATGGCAATCCAGGCCCGGTCAGCGGTGATGAGACACTGGGCCCTCTTCAGCGGGGATCATGTGTCTGGACTCCTTTCCCAGCCTGGGGTGTCATTTCGATGCAAGGCACACACCCGCAGGTGCCAGCCCTTTTACGGACATTTGTGGTTACTGTCTCAGAGCAGGCCTCGTGAGCGATATCAGCATCAGTATTTATTCACACTAGTTTCTTTTCACAAAATAAATAGGGTGGTAAGAGGTCACACGCATGTTTGCTTTAAATGTGAGACCTGTGACCGGTTTCTTGACACTGCTCATAAAGAGTGAGTTTTTGTTGTTGTTTTTCTAAGTCAGACTGAATCACACATTGTAGTGTGCTTTCATGTGTGGAAGGCTCTTGTTAAGTAATCCAGCACAATTTCTAAATGTCTGCTCAGTTGCTCCCAGCATTTATTGAAATGTCACCTAAATGGTCAATATTGTTGTAAGCTGAGGTCTGTGAATTATGAATTAATTATGAATTGTTTGGACATACTCTCAGATACTCGTGTCTTTTCACTATCATTTACCAATACACAGGATTTGATGTTATAATCCTTTGTGCCATAATCCAGGGTGACACACAGAGGCCCAATTCAGATGTCAGAAAGAATGATACACTAACCCACAAATGGTGACTATAGAGGACATCAGGCTACAGCGTCATAAATCTATTGCACCATTCATTAGCCACCTAATCTAAATGCTACAAGGTTGAGTGTGTGAGTGTGGGTCTGTCACTGGGGTTATCAAGTGGTCTCCTCCTATCACAGATGTTTTGTTGATTTAGGCCCACAACACCTCCAGAAGGTTCAATAGTGATTTCTGTCTCTAAACACCAAACACAACTAAAACTGCCTACACTACCTTGTACCTTTTCTTAGGCTTATCCCTAATTCCCAACATGACTCACTACACATTAAATGAACCTGCTGTTGATTTCCACAACGACAATAAGCTAATGGGTCAGCTGACACTGCTGGCTTGAGGACGGGCCTCTCAGCAGATCAGAAACCAAATGGTATCAGTAAACAATTATACCAAGAGCTGAGAACAGTATCACAGCTCAGTCTTGCTACCATGTACCATAACAAGCCAACATATCAACATTCTACAGAATCAATATTGGATGTTGGATAGATGTGGTGTAGTTTGGTCATTCATTCTGTCAGTCTGCAGACAATTGCTCAGTCAGCCAGTAATCTATAGTATTTCTTTCCGGGTCACAGAACCACACAGAACCTGGTTTGTGTGCGTTTGTTCTGATTGGTGGAGGAAGACGTTCTCGCACCAGCAGCGGTCATCTGCTGATCCTCAATGTTCTCATGTCTGCCATCGTCTAATCCATGCAATTGTTGCTCCCCGTATTTAATGTCTGATTGTATTTCACCTGTATCTTTTAGAGCTCCATCCTCTGACTGACTATCAGTTTGCAGACTTCCGTAGCTCTCTGAGTTACAGGGCTTGGTTTGGGGATCAGAGACGTGGGCTTCACTCAGGCTGTCTCCATATCTCATAGGGACCAAGCAAAGGTCAACCCTTTTCTGCCTCTGGAGGGCTATGGCAGCAAAGAGACAGAGACAGAGAGAGAGATGAGTCCAACCATGTACAGTTGATAAGACAGGATGCCTACAGCAAGACATCATAAGACCAATAGCATTTATATTACTGAAAAAAGAAAAGATCTGATCTGATCTACCCACCGGACGTCCATGTTCTAAGCTAAAGCACAAAAAGTAAATCACTTGGTGAAGAATTAGAAGGATTAGTCAAAGACAGCAAACTGACCTGGTCCCCCTGGTCTATGGGCATTTGGCCGGTAGCTGATCTGGTTATTCTGCTGCCCAGAGCCAACCTCAAGGTCTGAGAAACCCATAATCTGCTGCTCACTGACTCCTAGGTTCCTTTCTAAGAAGTAAGTGGTCATCCTGCCCTTCCCCTTCACTTCAATCTCTCCTCGCTCCTGGATGACAAAGGTTTTGTCCTTTAGAGTCCTGAGAGAGAAACAAAGGGGTTAATCAGGAAAACGACATGCAATCTACTCAACAGAGAGTTGAGAGCGCATGTGTTTTCATGCATGAATGTGTGTGTGCCCACCGGTAGACACTGGGGCTCAGATGGATCTTGTTCGGCAGGCCGTGACTCTCCATGCGAGAGGCAGTGTTGACAGTGTCTCCAAATAGGCAGTAGCGAGGCATCTTTTCCCCAACCACACCTGCCAGCACAGGACCACTGTGGAGACCCACACGGATCTACAGAAATACAACAGGTCACACAACAATACACACTGAGTTAGAATAGAATAGAGGAGAATCTGTCTGTCAGCCTTTAAAAGGATAAATATATTTTGTCTCAATCCTCCAGACAGCAAAACATATTTGGGAGAGGCACCACAAACATTACAGCACCTCAATGGGTCCTCCGGTGACAGGATTGATGACATCCTTGGCAACCAAGATCATACCCAGGGCAAAGTTGGCCACCCTCTCGGCATGGCTGGAGACAGGGATGGGAACTCCACCCACCACCATATAGGCATCCCCTATGGTCTCAACCTGGTAAACACAGGACAAACACGCTTGACGTACTCTTCACACTGGAGATACTCATGTTCATTCAGATCAGTCGAAAAGAGTGGAAAGGTGAATGGCGAATTAAAACATTCATTTCAATGCACTGGATTTCTAAAAACAAACTCAGTATGAATGTGTTTTTTCATCACATATATTATGATCAACATAGATACAAAAAGGGTCAAATGTTATTTGTATACCTTGTAGACATTGTGCACAGTTGTGAGTCGATCGAATCGGAGGTACATGGAGTTGAGCATGAAGACGATGTGGATAGGTTCGCACTGGGCGCAGATATCAGTGAAGGTCACAACATCACTGAACAGTATGGTGCACTCCTTAAATTCACCTGTAGGATGAACAAACACAGACAATACACAGAAACGTCAAGCAGACAGTACAGACACAGTGCTGTGATCATTCAAGCCAGATACATTTGAGACTCTCTTGTAGGTGAGCATGTACGCACCACTTACCTGATTCTACAGTCTTGCCCTCTTTTAGCAGGTTGGCTACGTGTTTGGGCAGCATAGCGTACAGCAGGTTTTCTGTCTTTTTCTTCTCCTCCTCCAGGTGCCGAGACAGGAGATGGAGCTCCTCCTTCTTCCTCTCCAACTGATTGGACAACTCCATTTCGGCAAGTCGCTGTTGGTTGAGCAGGATGAGGTCCCGGGTGACGTCATGGGGTGCAATGTCAGAAATATGCATGTGTCTCTCCGCCAGCTCCTGAAGGCTTCTCAGCAGAGGAGAGGCTTGATAGAACATACAGCCTAAGGAGGACATCCAGATCATCTGACCTGCAGACAGCAGGCATAGAAAGATAATAAGGCTTAAATAAAAGCAGCTGATAGCATAGAGAGAACCCCCAGATCATTTGACCAGGGTTTGTATGATATTTCTTTTCTCCACTACCTCTGAGCTGCAGCATAGGCCTGTCCCTCCATGCCTCAGGCATCATGTCTCTTCGTGTCTGCAGGACAAAGTGGCCGTTGATGAACTTCCTAATGCTGGAGATGGTGAAGGTGACCTCAGGGTGCACAATGCTAAAATACTGGTCCAGATGAATGCTCATAGTCTGGAGTCCAGGGACAATCCTCTGGAGGTTCACCCCAGCCTGACGCACCACCAGCTGTCCCAAAGACCACTAGAATTACTCCACCAGTTTAGCATTATTCAGTTTTTCATGCTTAGACGTTTAACAGAGTTATGCTCACACATGGTGCTATGGCCCAGGAAATTATTGCAAGCTCTTCCCTGCTAATACAATTCAAGTACAACATGACCATCACCACAACCCACCAACCATAACTGTAATGAGAACATGGTCACTTTATATGAGTCTCTTGTTGTACCTGCTCATCGAAGACTATATGGAAGGGGAAAGCATTGCAGAAAGTCTTCAGATCAATGTTAAGGTTCTTTGGGTAGACCGGCTCAAAGCCCCTCAACAGTTTGCCTGTATGGTGAGAGAAAAGGCGTAGGAATTTGTAACTTTGCAAATTATATATCAAGACATGTACACGTGACTTTGGTGAACATATGGCTCCAGTGGGGTAGACTGCAAGGGCTTCCAGTAGTAGTGAATCTGGAGGAGGTAGGGGTACAATGTCACACTCAAGGTGACTCCTTTTGGCTGTTGTGTATAAAGCTTGAAACTTTGCAGATTTGATGGTCTCTAACCACAGGTCAGCCTGTTGCTCCAGGATTTTGTGTGTGTGTGTACCACACCTTTGCCCAGACGGACCAGCCCTCTGATAGTCTCCCAGTGACTCCTGTACAGGGACACGCTCACATTGGCCCTCTTTTGAGGGAAGAGCTGAGGGCACAGAGAAGACAGGGTCGGTATTCCTCTATAATCTGTGGTGTCAAATGGTATTGGTATGAATCACTCATGAGTTCACACCTATAGTGTTTCAAAAGTAGGTATATAATTTTTCCTAATAAAAATAATGAAAAAACAAAGCTCTATATTTTGTCATTAACTTATTTGGTCATTTTAACAAAATTATTCAACATTCCACTGATGCCACCAATTCAACTTTTAAGGATTTATTACTACGACAAATTATGCTTCTAGAATAATGTATAACAAAATGTATACCTACTTACGAAACAGGCTGTATAGTAGCCTATACACAGTTTAGGTTCATTTTTTATATAGAGTGGAAAGCGTGGATCTCTGGTTGTCAACCTGACCTCTTTGCTCCTGATCATGACATTGCTTCTGTCAGTCTGAGGCTGGAGGGATTGGGCGACTGCACTGGAACCAGCAGCAGGAACTGGCTGTTGGGTAACCAGGAAAACCACATGCTCTTTCTTTCCGGTCCTTTCCAGCTCCTCTAGTTGGTTGACAATTTCCATTGTTATCTCACTATTGAAAAACTCTTTGGCAACAGCTCCTATAATGCCTGTGGAAGGCAGTGTTGTCAGGTTGTGAGCCATTGTCAATTCCATGGTCTTTATTGGCATGGCATTTGACATGTGTGGCCAAAGCACTGTTTACATACATTTTTAAACAATCATGATAACAAAAGAAGATGGTAAAAGATTAGCAATATTAACAAAGTGATTCCACTGACCAAAAAATGAATCAATCATAGCAAAATTATGACGGCAGTATTTTTATATACAAGTGGATGGGATGGGATGAGTACATCGGATGTTCCTCTATTTACCAGGAACAATGTGGCAGAGCCCCTTGCGGTCTGAGTAATAGTGCAGAAACATGGTGCCCTCGCGGTTCCTCTCCACCCGAAATGATGGTGCATTCATTTCCTGCAAGCATATCCAAATAATGGCTTTGGTCGAACAATGAAGCATTTTCTGTCTTCGTGGCTCACAGACAATAAAAGAAGAAAATCAAGAGACAGACAGAGATTCACTCAGAAAGACAAACATGGAAGCAGGCACCTTGTAAGAGAGGGCGAGGTAGCTGTGAAGTGCATCCAAATTCTCAATGAATTCAAACAAGTTTCCCCCCAGAGTCCGCAGCATGCGATCATATCCAGACCGCTTACAGAACTCGAAGAAAAATTCTCCGAACTGCCTCAAGACCACCTCTGGTTTCACCTCTGCCAAAGATAACGTTGGATGCACATGAGGAGCCAATCTATGCATTTTTAATATTTAATAAATTTCTATTATGAAAAAGGACCCAGATTTGCGACTCGATTTGAAACGTGAAGCATATTTGGCACACATTACCTAGCAGCTTGCACGCTCCTGTCACTAACTGGATGGTGATTTCATCTTTATAGACTTCATATGTCAAGAAGGTATCTTGAACTCCAGCTTCATCCCTGTACATCATGATGATGTTGGAAAGTGAAGAGGAGTGTTGTGGGTGATGATGATGAGAAACAAAAATTGCAGTTCCTTATATGCTATTCTGTTGATTTGAAAATTATCAAAAGCGATGACTCACAGACACCAGTTTTACACAGGTTAACAAACAGCTTTTTAAAGATTAATCTCTGTTATTAAATCCATCAATAAATAGTAAATTCTCTTTTACCTGAGCTTGGCCCACGTCTCCTCGCCAAACTGTTCAACTACCAGCGACTTCAAACAGGTGTTGATAAATCCATACTGTCGAGAACAAACTACACGTAAATAGTCAGCATCTTACAAAAGGACGCTGTAATGAAACTAAACAAAAACCATGTTGGTGCTACAGTTTGCAATTGAAAAATGAATACAGGCGTCAACAAAAAACAACATCGTGCCTCTGGAAAAGCAGCGTACCATCTCTGACAAGTTTACAGCACCGTTTAACTGCAAGCCATGTTTTCCTTCAGGGTATCTTCAGGTCGGTGGGCATTGCACTCTCACACCTTGTAAATCACTGGTCACGCACAATGCCATGTCCAGTAATAGCCGAAATCCTGGTTGGCGAGTGGCGGTCCTGGCTCGTTTGGTGCCCTAGGCGAGATCACCCATGGCACCCCCGAGGACAGCCAGGTTTTCAAAAACCAGAAAACACTTGCTGTGGCAAGCACACTGCTAATTGATAGAATGAACGAATAAACGAATAAACATATTATAAATGTAAGAAATTAAAACTATTAATACAATTATAATACCAATAAGGTTATAATATAAAAACATACACAACACAACCCCAAAACAAAACAAAATGCAAAACTGAGCTGAAAAGCTGCAGAGGGCGAGAGAAATTATTAAGGAGTTGATTTATGATTTTGAGTTTAAATAAAACTGGGAAACTGATTCCCTCCGGCATCCAGCCAAGGGCTCACCCACACCCCTCCTCTCTGCCACACGACCATTATAAGAATTATAAGAAATGGACTTGAAACTTGAAAATAGTTTTTGCACGTTTTATAATAGGCTAAAGAAGGAATCTTCTACAGTCAGAATTTGTTTCCATTTAAACTTAAGACCATAAAAATATCGTAACTGTACCGAACAGTGAACCCTCTACCGAACTGTGAGTGTATCATTACACTCCTACAGCACAGCATTTGTGATTGGGAGGGACCGGGAGGCAAAAAGCTATGGAAAATATCATGGTGAAATATCATACCTACTGTGAGTGTAGTTATGGAAATATTTTTTGATTGCTAACAGCAGGAAACAGGCAAACTGATTCCAAAACAATAATTATCAGACATATCATCATACAATTGCTCAAGCCATGGGGGAGACACTTACATTATAATTTAGGCACCTCTTAGTTGCTAATAATAAGCCTAGTAATAAAAATAATAATTGTTATTATTAGCAGTTATACATTTAGAAAGTACTTTTCATACACATGTAGTAGACTTTCAATGGATCTCAGATGATTTTGTTTAATAAATATGGAGAATTTACAGTAAAAGTCAAAGCTTGTAAACAAATATCACAATAGTGTTCAATAGCTCAATCACTGTTAAAAAGTGCTGTAGGCGTATATATTAAAAATAAAAATCCGCAGAGAAGGGAGGAAATAAAACCTTGCAAGTATAAATGAGAGGAACTTTACACTGAAAGAAAAAAAACAAGTAGGCCTATTGAGCTCGTGGGCGTTTTAGCGAGAACGAGCATCTTCAACACTTGAGCGCGTGTAGTCACACTACGGTCATTACGATGGTCACCAATTTCGGTGCAACACCGGCACGCCTCTTTCTGGGCGTTGAGCCAACAGCAAGTGACGAGCACAGTACACCACATGGTAGTCCTGAGCCAATTCAAAAAGCTGCTTTCTTGAGAAATCTAACAAACTCAAAGAGGCAAGGCCTTATGGAGGGAACAATGTCCTCCGGGTCCACAGTCCGTTCCCATAAGGAGCTGTCCTTGCCAGCCTGGTGCTGAAATAAAGGATTTGCTCTACAGTCCACAGCACATTGGACGGGCCACTTAATTTCACACCCTAAAAAAATAAAAATCCGTTTGAGAATTACAGCCTGTACTCAATAGTTACATTACAATGACCTGTATACTATATATATACTGTATGGTATACTATATACTATATACTGTATGGTATATTTTATCTCCTAATATATCCTTCTGTTGACTTCTGTTCTGTTGACTAAGTTTTGTTGTGTTAGTTAAGTATCTTTCCAAAATGTATTACAAGATTACTGTTGTTCTTTTTGAAAGGGCGGTATCAGGTACTCATTACAATGGTATATCTTTGAAAGATCAGCATGTCTCCATAATTCAAATAAAATAATACATCATTAATCATTTTATCAGATTTGTCATTGAGTGCTCACAGAAAACTCACAAAGATCATAACAATCAAATAAGATGATTTAAGATGAGAAATGATTGAAAGCAGATTTAAAGACATATAGGAAGAAAAGCCGCAATAGTGAAATGAGTCAATTGTTGGGTAGGCAGGCCAGGCCAGGCAAGAGGTAAAGAGGTAGAGGAAACACAGTAGAGGAGAGGCACTGTATAAGAGAATGGCAGTCTGCCAAGGCTGACTGCTTTAAGCAACCTATCATTGAAACTTAGGCAAGGAGGAGGGAAAAAAAAGTACTAAAATGCATATAAAACATAAATAGTTTATTTTGCAAAACAAAAGAAAGTTACCCTTCAAATGTAGCCTATCCATGATTGTCAAAAATATTGAAAGACATAAACCCTGGGGGCAAAGCACCAAAAAACCATTTCACATTTCAAATCCTAACATTTCTACACACGCTGTTGCATCACTGCAGACTGCACGTGTTTTAAATACGATGCATCAGCAGGACTGAGGTCCAGGTCGTTCCTAGGACATCACTGATCAAATCGCATGAACATCTCATCACTGCAATTTAAATGTGACACCATTAAGGGAAAAAATGGAGTATATGAAAACAAATTACAATACCAAAGATAGTTGAATACATTTTAAGCCTGCTGGTCACATTAGGGAACCCACTATGATCATATGGTTAAGGGTAATGCTCTAGCACCAAGAGTTTTTCAAAAACACCTTCTAAATGTTCATTTCTTCTTGAGAGTCTCAAAATGTCCATCTTTCCCAGCACACATAGGATCCCTGATCAAGATATGGATTGCTAAACTGTTGGGAGATGAACCTCTCATGCCCTCTGCTGGTGGAACAGTTTAAACAACACCTTAATGGTATCCAGTAAATCACTCATGATCCAATACCCTCTTTTTCTTTGTGCTAACGTTAACCATTATATCATTTGAAATGACGATGACTGGCTATGTGTTGATAAAAGACACCAGAGAACAATTGTATGATCTGTTTCAAAATGTTCCAGTTGAAGTCTCTTGGATATATTACAGTCTTCCTATTATGGTATGTTATTGATCTTTTTATCAAGGGGAGTTGGCTCATAACACTGAGCAATTTCTTTTGTAATCTGTTAAAACAGACAGCAGTTTTATTTAGGCTGGTCTGCTGGATTTGCAGAGCCCTCTTAACCCTGTTCAGCTGGTGGTAGACAGTAGGTAGCACCAACGAGTTTAACACTTGCCGTCTTGTAGTTATCCTGTTGAGTTTCAGGTCCGTAACGAGGTCTGCAGAGCTTTCATGTCCCTCAGCAGCCTCAGATTCCTTTTGCTGCTCTCGCCTGGTCTAAGTTTGACTGCTCCAGCAGAGCGACCTCTAGTGGTCACTGTGGTAGTCACTCTCACCTCATCCCTACTGCTCCGCCTGTGGTTACTAACAGCTTCCTTACGCAACTTCTTCATCTGGAGAGGGGAAAAAAAAGACAGCGAAAGTAGAGGATGAGAGAGACAAAGAAAAGATAATGTCTGTATTGGTATTAAATTGATTGTACTGTTTTTGCGTGAACTCTTACCTGTGTTTTGTGTTTGTACAGCTTGCTGATCTGCTCTCCTTTCCTCTCCATTTTCAGCAGCAGCCTCTCTTGGTCTCTCTGAAGTTCTTTTCTCTCGTGTAAAGACACACTGGCCTCCACCTGCCTTATCAACTCATCCTGTTCCCTGCAAAACACACACGCACAAACACACACAGAATAAATCAACAGAATCAAGTTCAACATAATCATAAATCTTGAGTTACTTCTAATCTAGCTCAGATGCAATTGTGCCCTCACTCATGTACTCAGACACACACACGCAAACACACTCACAGGCTCATGAGTCGGAGCTCCTCCTGTAGTGCTTGTAGCAGCTCCGATAGCTCCTCCCCACTGGCAGAGGAAGAGGAAGAGGAACTGTCTGAGCGCCTGTGATTGGTCGTCTCAGCGCTGCTTGGGTTTTGACAGAGAACACGGCTGTTGCAGAGCTGGGGCTGGTGCTGCTTCAGGAGAGACAGAACTGACTGGACGTTGGCTCTGACTGAGTGGCTGCAGCCTACTGACTGAATGCCAGGTGGAAGAGGGGAAGGACAGCCAATATGACAAAGACAAGAGAGTGAGAGACAGACACAGTAAGGAAGGTGGTAAAGATTCTATACTATGTTATACTAACTATAAAACCGCAAATGTATGTGTGTCCATACTACCGTTCCAGCTACAAAAGGTACATCTCCGAGGCTCAGTCTGTAGTGTGGCTCTGTGTAAGAAGACTGCTGTGGTAAGGGTTTCTGGAAAGAGAAGAACATACATGCAATAAAATTTTCACACTCAAGAATGAAGAGAAAAGCAGTAAGACATGGTGTACAGAAAGAAAGACAAAAGACCAGATTAAAGAAAAGAAAATAGCGTTTCCATCCATTTAA
>CABFOQ010053111.1:1521-19992 GCA_900660455.1 Gephyroberyx darwinii
ACGCCCGCTACTGTTTGTGACTGTCAGTGAACGGTGGACGCTGGGATTCTTATACCATCTTCTGATAGGTTCTTGCAAGTGCTCACCCCATACGGTTCACTTTAAAATCTATCTCTGGCTTGGTAGAAAATAAATAGGCAAACACTTTCAAAGAATCAGCGCCTCAGAGAAGGTATGGATATGTTAAAGCTAGTAGCCTACTATCACTCCACAAAACGTGGTGTATTCCTTTAGTAGAAATATGGACAGAACAGCAAAAGCACTACTGGGTTTTGTTTCAAATAGACTTACTCCTTCAGATCCAAGCGAACCAAAAGGATCGGGGCCTGGATGAGTGCGTGGCAGCAGACATATATTCATGTTCCTCTGCAGCCATTGGCTCCATTGGTGCATCCCTGGCAAGCTGTGCCAGTGTCTGTGTTTGACACCCACTCTCCTGGTAGGGTGGCACAATCTAGACCGCACTGGCACAGATCTCGCGCCAGGCTTTTTTTCTTAGTGAAAAGATGAGGGAACAAGAGGAATGGTTAAAATGCACAAAGAGATAGAAGTGGAAAGAAGGTGGCAAGGATAGATAGAGAACTATGAAAAGAATGAAAGAAGAGGATGAAACAGGAGAGGACACATGGAGTCTGGACAGGGAGAGGGAATGAGAGCGAGAGAGAGAGAGAGAGATGAGGCAATGAGAGGAAGCCAACAGTGGTGTTGAAAAGAAAAAAGGGAAAGAGTGAGTCCAGATGTGGTGTGAAAACGGCAGAGAGGAAAAGGCAGAGACTGATAAATGGGTAGAGAAATGAGACTTTCTTTCTTCCTTCTGTCCCCTCCAATGTAGAGCCAAGCCAACTGGCAGACGTCGACTCCTCCACCCCGTCCGTCCCACCTGCTCCCACTCCCTCCATCCTCCCTCTATCCTCCTCCTGTCCTGTAAGGCAAACAGCTGCTCATCCACTCCTTATGCATTAAGACTCATCTGCCATGTCCTGGCCCGAGACTGCACAACTAGCTTGTCTCCTATCATGTTACAGCTGCACCAGGCAAGATTTTTGTGTGAAAATACCCCCGTCTCATCAGTCTAAAACAGAATTGGGGCTGCAACAGCGAAGAGCGCCCCCATCTCCGCTAATCGAGACCCTGTGGATTCACCCTATTTGCTCAGATTCAATTCTACACTTCTCCACCCACAGGAAGTGACAAATTGAAACTTAAGAACAACCTGAACAGCAGCAGGCGAATGCTCCGTTGAGAGAAAGCTGGACTTACGATCGCTAAACCTCCTGCCAAAAGATTTCCATCTCCACCCCTAACCGTCGCTGCAGGTCTTAGGAGTTTCCTGATGCCATATGACATGATTTCTGGGTAATGAAGTACTTCAATCTGTCAAAAATTCAAACAGTCATCTCTCGTTTCGGTAACAGATTCTAGGTCGCTGCACGGCGATGAGGAACGTTTGCCATTCTATGCTGGAGAAATTAGGTCTGTCTGACATTTCATTACTTTTGGGAAAACAAAAATCTTTAAAACTGGTGAAATACTTTACAGTGACCAAGATCCGTAGTCCTTTTATAATTTCATGTCTGGGGTCACTCTTGAATTGGTTTGAGAAGAGAGGGCTACCGCTGGAAATTTGAAGCTAATTCTGGATGGCTCTTTATCCTGGTCAGATGAGGATGCGGCATGTGAACGCAGTTTGCCCCGGGCTGTTGAAAAAAATATAGATATTATGGAAGATTGGAAAAGTACAATGCTGCTACTTTAAAAGGTCAAAGACTTCATCTGCAATAGGCTACAAGCTCCATCCGATATGTGTGTGTGTGTGTGTGTGTGTGTGTGCGCATGAGAGAGAGTGAGGGAGGAGGAAGGCTGTTGAAAGTGTATAAGTGCTGTCATTATTCACCCTCCACAGCAGCGTGTGCGCTGTTCAGCAGCTTCTCATTACATGTAGGTATTATATAACGCAAGTTGTATTTTTTAACAGAGAGACGGAGAGTGAACAAAGAGAAAAAAAACACCAAGTCCAGTGTGTGAATGATGCAAAGGAGAGGTTGTGTGAGGACAAAGATGAAGTATTGCCAAGTGGGAACATGCTCTAGGAGACAGGGAGAGAATAAAAGAGAAAATTGCCTTACTTTGTCTAGGTTGTTCATATTGACTGAACAAGGCCCGTGTTTCAGCTCCGTCTCAGCCTGCGTCCTTTTAAAGTGTCTGGGTTAAGTATGAAAGGTGTTGACACCGCTGTGGCGCCACCAATGCCACCCAGCATGGAATGAACAAGAGGGCCAAAGTGTGATGAGAGGGTGTCAAGTCATTATTGTGTGCCCTGGCTCTCCCTCGCTCACCCTCCTGAGAAATACAGTATAGCACTGGAATCTGAAATCTGTCTGGAACTGAACAAGGAAGATTGTAATGATGGTTTTGTCATGTGATACCAACATCAGTATGACTTAGGAGACAAACTAGCCTGAGATCAGCACTAATGAACTGGGATACATGATAAATGAAAATCCTGGTCTTTTACTGATGGATAAAATCACGGTTTATATGCACACAATAATGTAATCATGGCCTTACTTTGATTCTGAGAATGCTTTGATAAAGTTGTTAACATGCACAGCGAAAGAGGCTTTGATAATATTCAGATGTCCATGCATGGTTGGATGTAAGCAAAGACAGAAGCGATAAAAACAACTCAAGGGCAAGTGCTGCAACTCGTAAAACTTATGATGGACAAGCTTATCTGCAGTATGGTGCAAGGACCCGGCCAGGGGCGGCAGGACGGCCTGGTGGTTAGTGAGGTCGTCCCTCAACCGGGAGCAGTGATCGATCCCTCGTGCATCCGTAAGTGTCCTTGAGCGAGAGGATTGAGCCCCACCTGGTCCTGTCGTACTAGCTGGATGACCCTGCATCCCAACCAGACGGCAAAAACAGAATTTCCCCCTTGGGTGAGGAAAAACGATGTGTCAAATCAAAAAAGTGTATTTCCAAAAAAACAATAATGTGACTAGTGTTGCAGTATGCTGCATGCCTTGATTACAGTAATGTAGTGTTACTATCATCTTAACCAAAACATCATAATCAGATGAAGGTCTTTACGTGACAGTTTCAGACATTGGCAATATACTCCTTGTTGACAGACTGATGTTTGTGTTGCGGTTCACATTCCCGTTCTTCTCATTTGACGGGTTGCAAGACTTGATGTTTGGTGAAAATAGGAGTTATGGTCCCTTTATTTAGTACATCATATATTGTTACACATATACAGACAATTATAACCAACCAAATGAGGAGATAGAGGAAAAGTTGGAGGTTACTTTGAACCAAAGTTTTGGTGTCCTGAACAACATCTGTCCACTCTGCCCTGTGTGCACAGCAGCACATTGAAATTCAAAGGATGAGTTTCCTTCATTAGCAGAAATGACTAATTAACAGTGTTTTTATTGATCAAATTCATCTATAATTCTCATTATACTACAAGCCTTTATTTTGGCCGACCTTATAAACTGCCCATCGACCAGGGTCACAAGTTTTTTCACCTAAATTACTAGTTGGTTAACTCAGTACAGTATTCTGGCATAGTATGAATTTGTTTGTTTGGTACGATCAAATCCTACGAGTGCTTGGAAACATGCGGAAATGCTCTTAGAACAGCTTATTCTTCATGAAAATCCATTCCAGTAGTGCCTCAACAACAACATGTTTCAGTGGCCTTGTAGAAAATAAAGACCTAATAGGCTGAAATGGCGTATTTGCCGAACTGTCCTCATTCATAACAACACAAGATTATCCAACTTGTAATGGACTGGACGTCTTACAAATACAATTACAGTCCTACCATCTGATGAAGATGCAGCCTGGATCTGATCTGAGTCCAACTCCAACGCCGACTGGACCCCCGACAGTGAGGTCTCCTATTATTGATCGATCCTCTGATCCATGTCGGATAGCGGCTCAGTGCTGCCGTCCTCCTGTGGCTGATAATATGCGTCTACTTCTCCTCATACTTTTTTGCAATCTAGTTTCATGTCAAACTGTTTCTTTTTTTTTTTTTTTTTACCTCAATGGTGTGTGTTTCTGCTGAAACAGCATTGACAGCATTAATAATTTCTTGCCATGCTTTACTTTTATCAGTTCTTGTGACTCCGCTGCTGATGCTTCTGAAAACTGTTGTTTTTTTCTCATGCATGCAACACTTCCATTTCGGACTCCGCCACGTTCCTCTTTTCCCCTGGTTTACTTGCACACGACCCTTCAGTCTGCAGCCTTTTACAGTGTCGAACAGTGTTTACCTGCAAACCGGATTCAACAGGCACACACATCCAATTTACCAATGATTGGCATTCATCAAATATACACCTGTTCTATGAACAAATCGAGGTTTCCCGCACGTTTCATGAATCCCATGTTTGTGTTGTAGTACGCACACAAATACGACAAATTTACGAATCATTTATGAAAACATTTGTGAATGAGGCCCAATGTGTTTGACCAACTTGTTATTCTTATTCTATGAGTTTCAAAGCAATGGCAGATCAAAACTGCACTTTGGTCAAGCATGTGAGTGACAAATGAGTCATCACGAGTCATTAATTGGCATTTTATCCCCTGTGATGTTTTTTTTATACACATATGAATTCTTGTCAAAGTGATACAGCAGTGATATGCAGTTTCACCATCACTGCTTCAACAGTTTCCATCCAGCTGTCAAGCACATTTTGGGAGGACTTTTGAAAGGTTGTGAAAATGTTGCTGAGTTGAAGTCACAAGAATCACATATTGGTGAATGTAGAATGTAGCAGAAAATAATCCTAAAAAGCTTTTGGTGATCTTTTATCAAAATGTGTCATTTCAATTCAGCCTAATTCAATACATGATAATATGGATAAAATACTTATGAAAGTGAAACTCATGTCTGTCTAGACCAATGGAAATACGCTACAAAAGCCATGTCGTCTTTGTTCACGAAAAACAAGAAACATAATAATCACTAGACAACACACTGTACTAGACTATTAACTGATTTGGCTGCTTATGCTACAATATCGGCCAATGTGGAGTGTTCCAAAACATGACTTCAGGTGGGAACACACACACACACACACACACACACACACACACACACACACACACAAATGCTTTATTTATTTATATTTTCATTGCTTATGGATGCGGAAAGAGGGGTGCAGGGGGAGAGAGAGAGGTGGCGGGTCGCCATGTTTTTGAACAGGTTGGTGATGATCAGAGTCTTGGGGGCCAATGTTAATGACTTATTCATGGCCCTTCTGGCCCCTCGGGGCCCTTGGGAATACTGCAAACAGATGCAAGAGGGAAGGAGAGAAGGATAGGGAGGAGGAAAGATGCGGGGAAAGGGAGGGGTGATTTGGAAAAGAGAAACAATGCGTTATGACAGTGGTGGAGGAAGCGGGGGCTCTCGAGTGATGCGGGGAGGGAGGGATGAGCTTTGCATATAAAGAGAGAAGCAAAACACACAAGGAGGATGAAAGGAGCGCAGAAGAGGCCAGACAGAGACTACCCACACAGCTGTGCACTCCCTCCTGAATGGAGGGTATATATGTGAAGTCAAGTCAGGTTTAAGAGCCTGCATCACCACCACATGCACAGAAAGCTTGAATTACTCCAAATGACATGACAGGACAATTAGCAGTAAAAATGCTGCCTGATAGCACGCTGGACTGAATTGGAGTTTTTGGAGTGCAGCGCTATGCAGATGCACTACTTCAAAGATCAGCACTGACAATTTAATGTGTCTGATCAGCGTTGCCATTGCCTCCATAAAACATGACCCTAAGATAGTTATTACTCATCTCAATAGTTGTTTCATCCAGGCCTGGCTGAGGAATGGAGGCATTTTGAAATATTGATGAAAAAAATACTTTTTATCTTTTTCCTCCCTCTCGATAAACCGAGAGACAGCTACTTTTTCAAAATGTTAAAACTCGGATCGCATGTTTGAGGTCCAGCTGCTTCCTCAACTCTCCATAGAATTAGAAACCTTTTGTTGTTTTTGCATGTTTTGTTCAAAAACTTGTTTACAAGTTTCTGATACCTCAGGTTGTTTATCTGATCCGTCTGAAATCTCTGTCTTAATCAGAGTTGTGTTCAAAGGTAAGATAAGGGCTTGGCAAATCCTTTTCAACCCACCAGCGACACACTTCACAGCGGATTACAATGTGTCTTGTGTTGCTGGCAAAAAAGAAAGTAGCAGCCTTGTCTTGATGGAGTGGCGGATATCCACAAAGAATTGTTGGTCTTTGTTGTTCACGAAACGTGCCTCAAAATTCAAGAAACGTTTGACAAAATTTTGGACGCCAAATGTATCTTTTGGTTGAGTGACAGAAGGTGTAACTTTCCCCACAACAACTCCATAATTCAAGAATGATGTTGTTCCATATTTGGAAACTATTTTTGATCTAATCTGAAGTATAATCTGGTTCATTGTTTGTGGTGGAGTGCTCCCTCTTTCGGACAGGTTTAGTTTCCATATCCTTTATCCTGTGTATTTGGAGTGACATGCACCGAATGTGCATTATGCCCACATAATTCATGCATTTCTCATACTACTTCTCTTTACTAGCAATATGCTATTTCCTGTCTCCTCTAAGGCGTGCAAAGGCCTTGTTGTTACACACTCATTGATCAATTTAAGCTGCTCTCAGCCACAGCGAGAACCGTTTAAATTGATGGAGAAAGATGGCCTGTGATAGTGCTTATACACACATACAGACACACACGCACACACACACAACTACAGAGCTACACACATACATAAACACAGTATAATATTATGGTATTGCATATCAGTATAATACGAAATAGTATAAAATAAGAAATGAAGCTATTTCATAGACACTGAGGGGTGAAATCACACTCTGCACACACACACTCCTCCTCACATTCCTATCACTGCAGCAACTTTGATGCAAATCCTTAAAAGGGCAGAACTGCCGGCTAAGCTGTGCATCGCCATGGCAATGCGGACTGGGAGAAATCCATTTTTCATAGACAGGCCATGTCGGTTGGGCAACTCAGAGAGCAGTGCATGTGAAATCAAGAGAAAGGAGAGCCAAGGGGGGAACCAAACAAGCTAAAGCAGCCAAAAGGCTGAGAGGAAAAAGCTCCAAAATGATGCTTGGAGAGGTTGTACAGGTTTAGAGCTCTATAACTATATGTTTCAGATGATGAGAGGATGATTTGGGTATGACTCACACTCATGCACACATTAAAATCTCTGTTAAGATGTGTAATATTGATCTACTTCACCCCAATGTCACATATAACATCAGATACAGACAATAGGTGACAATTTACACATCCAGGTTTCTTCTACCTCACTCAATGACCCAGATAGCACAACCACCCTAGCACACACACACACACACACACACACACCTCTCAACACCTTCCCACCCGAGCACAAACACAGAATCCCCCCGCCCCCAACACTCACACCACACGTAAACACACACACACACACACACACAGCATCGTAGCTGTTAACACCTGCTTATATACACATTAGTTTTGCATGGGTACCTGTGCAATGACTGTAATCCATCATTGGTTGTACCACCCTGGTATCATAGCAGAGCTACAACACAGGCCTGCAGATGTTGGGCAAGCTGCCAGGGCCGGGGGAGGAAAAGACAATCAACACAATCTTCCCCCGTTGCTTAACAAATGTTGCTCCCTCCCTGCTCCCTCACACACATAATCAAACACTCAAACACACATGCGCATCACAAGCATGCACAAACATGAGTAAGCGTGCTCACACACACAAGCGTGGTGTACACACAGGCTGACAATCGCAGGCGCGTCTTCATTATCCATTGTTAATTTGCTCTGTAATGATGCTAGGTTGCTCTCCATTATAAATTAGCCAAGATTAGTTGGAACTATTTCCAACCCCATTAGTTGCCAAACAGCCTAATTTTTCAGGCAACTTGAGATATGAAAAAGCGCTTTTGACAGAATTTTGACTTTACACTGTAATGAAGCAGATGGTGAAGATATTTTCATTGTTTTTTTTGTTTTTTTGGGGGGTGTTTGTGCTGATGACAATGACTGAAACTACAGTAGTGTGATAGTAACAGTAAAATATGAAAATATGATCGGTACTTTATTTCATGAAACGTACAGAGTAGTCTGGAGCCCACACACCTTCAAGTTTGCTCTTCCACATTTCTTTCCACATTTCTTATTACTGCTGCTCTCTGCACCTTATTACCGTCTGATTACTGTTTGATCTTATTTTTCCTTAATCACTAATTTACTTACTTATTTGTCTTATTACTGTTTTATTACCTTTTTTTATGATTATTATTTTTACTTATTTGACTCTTTTTTTACTTACTGTATTAAGCTGAGTTGACCCGGAGAACAACAATTGAATTACTGGTAATGATGTTTGCATTGTTATCTAGTACTTGACAATAAACTAATTCAGATATTTCATACGCAATGTAATGAAGTCATGAATATAATAAGACATTACAACCAAACAGGCTGATAATGAAGACGTGGTGTGAATGATGGATCTACAGGAGACAGAAATAGGGCTTCCCATCTCTCATGCATTTTCATACATAAAAGCCCAAAATATAAGTACCACCTGATGCGCAGATCCAACGATGGCCTCAGTGCACAGCGCAGTCACACTGAAATCAAAAGGCATGTACATTTTTAATTGGTCTCAGTGCTCTCACTCTTCCCTCTGTCTCACCAATTCCCATCTCTTTCTTTCACATGCATGTATGCATGTGTGCAGGCTCACATAAGTGAGAGAGCGCACACACACACACACACACACACACACACACACACACACACACCAAGAATTGTATCACCACCCACCAACAAACTGGCACCAGCACATCTCATGCCTACTCACACATATACTCACACACATATACACACTTCTGTCACAATCGTTTGTATGCAAAGGGATTGGTGATGAGGGGTTGCTATGGTTGCTGTTACTAGGGTATGTGACAACAGGCAGCAATTTTCTATGTTCCTTTACTTCTTTTTTGCGGCAACGTAAAAGTGTCAAGCGCAAAGCACAGTCAAAGGGACGTGGCAAAGGATCTTTGGTCATTTCGTGGCCAGACATGTGCGGCACACCTGCGACACAATTGGAAACAGGCTTGGATTAGCAGGAATACGTAGCCCAGCCTCAGAGTCCAAAAACAAAAAGTTGTGCCAGAGGTCTTTGCGTCCTCGATCCACCCACTACAAGTCTGCATTTCAGACAACTTTTGCTGAGGGAATTACTCAGAATATATAGTAACATGTTTTGTTGATGGCCAAGCCCATGTCAGCCTCTTTCTCAAGCCCAACAAGACGTCATGTGTAACGTCCTGTTGGGCTTGTGTGTAACTAGCTTTGTAAAACTATCTTGCGCGGTTGCTAGCCTATATTTACGGTTGTTGATGTCTGGTGAATCTTGTCACAATGAAAAAGTGCAAAATCAAACCAAATGCTGCAACTGTCAAAAGCATGGCGCAGCAGTGTCCCAAGAGCTTAGCAACATGCCAAGTACTTAGTGATGCCAGCACTGCTGTCCCATTTGCCCCTTTTATACGCACTCAACCCTTGATGACCCATGCTCCCCTGAAAATACATCTCTGAAGTCAGCAAGGGCTCAGTTCTTGAATCCAATGGGTGCAGTTTGGGATTGGTAGCTGTGGAGTGTCTGGCTTCAATCAGATCACCTCTTTTGCTTCCCTTTCAAAGCAGTGCGCTCTCTCAGCGGCTCTGCCACAAAAGCTTCCCCCAAGACTAAACTGATGTCCTTGTGCGGGAGCTGCAGAATTGACACGAGTTAATATACAGCCTAGTTAAGCAATCAGTAAGACTTTATGAAGAAAAAATGTATGGAAATACTGAAATTGTCTTCGGTGTTCTCCATGCATCATGGCACAGACAGTTCTATGTTGGATGACAGTCATTCACATCACAGCCACGTGTGTATAGTTAAAATGAAAAGTGTTGCATCTTATTGTTTCCCGCTTGAGGGATTTATATCAAATCGGCCAACATATCATCCACAAAACAGGTTGGCAATCTTTTGAATTAGTGCCTGGAGAAAAAGAATGAATCATTTTGAACAAATCACTCTCGAGCTCGAAACATACCAAGTCTGCAACGGTTCGTACTGGTACAGCTAAACCAAACCTCCCACTCTGACTTTCCCATCAAAGCTCATTGAATTAGTTCGACAGCAGCTCTTTCAATGTCCAGCTAGTCACCTTTCCCCCCCCGCCCACTCAAGCCAAGCTCTCTCAAGCTGCAGACAAATGAGACAAATGGCTTCTGTAAACCGTCAAAAGTACGGGCTACAGTGAGCCACAGAACCACCAGCGATGATCAGGATTCACACAAAACGCTAAACTTTAATTATTAACTGAAAAACAACTTTAACTTATCTTCCGTAATCAAAGGTTTAGGGAGAGCTTTGGGCAGCCTCTCTGGACTGTCTCTCCTATGGACTGCAGTATCCACTCTTTAAGTCTTTTCTTCTTTCAATCAGCTCCTACCTGGATGACTGTAATTCCCATCAGCTGGGGCAAGATGGCCGAGTGGCCAGGGAAATGTGGGAAACGTAGTCCCACAGTTTTCCTGTGGCAGATACCCCTGTTCGCCACATACCCTCCCCCTCAGCGCAGTGCGCCTGACAAAAATGTCACTTTACCGGCACAAAGCAGCACCATCTGCCATGCGCCATCAAAGAAAATAGAGCCCATAGAGTTGAAGAGACAATAAGACAACACAAGGCAGCACACTGCCACAAACCAAAAAGATGGGACTCAGACTGCAGGGACAAATAGGGATGGAAATAAGAACACACACATACACACACAAACAATTTTGGGAGAGGGGAGAAAAACATTTGATACAGAGCCAACATGAAGGGCTCAGCTCTGTAATTGCCTCCATGAGATTTGTTAGTATGCATGTGTGTGTGTGTGTGTGTGTGTGTGTGTGTGTTTGAGGTAAAGTGAGTTAGTGCGGATGCTCTGGGCTGGTGTGTGTGTGTGTGTGTGTGTGTGTGTGTGTCTGGAGCAGATAACACTGACAGCTTAAGGTCATGAAGAAGGGAAGGGCACATCTAAAGACAGCATCTCTTTGATCCCAACCCAAGGAATGTGTGACGGTGTGTGTGAGTGCACGTGCATTTGGATGTTTGTGTGTGTTTGTGCAAAGAGGAGATGGATGGTGGAGTCAGCATGCTGTGTGTGTGGGTGTGTTTACGTGGTTCAGCATGCAGGTATGTGCATGTTTAATGCATGAGCATGTCTCTATTATATGCTTGTGTGTGTGTGTGTGTGTGTGTGTGTGTGCGTGCGCATGTGAGATACACCGTTCTTGCTTTAAGCTTTTCTCAACTTTTGTCAGATTCCACCGTGTGAGCATGCGTGTGTGTGCTCGTGCATGTGGCACGTGCACATGTGTCAGGATGAGGCAAAGACTGTGGCTAATTGGGTGAAGTCCCAGGGTTGCAGAGTGCCATGCGTGTCACACTATCTCTCCTCTTTTCTTCTTCTCGTGTGTGCAGTTATTACGTGCTGCACGTGCCTGCTGATCCTCATGCTGCAGGTGTGTGCCGAGATTAAGCCGAATCTTTCTCACACAACATGACACTCGCATGAAACAGAACAGGGAGAGGCACAGAGCTTACATCCTGTAATGCCATATGCCCTTACCTAGACATCATTATTAATACACTTAAATGATTCATGAATTCCATACATGTTATAAACACACAGTTCAAACCCAAACACTGACACACAGTAGATGGCATAATGGAAGGCAATCAAGACATTGTCTGTGGACAATCTCCTAATGGAGTGTTTGACTAATTGCCTGAATCTATCCATGAACTGTCTTGGCCCCCTCGGCTTCTCAATCACTCCTTAATTGGCTATTGTTCTGTTACTACCAGTTCTCCTGGGCAGAACCATCTGCCAACACCAACAGGTGAGTGGTGAGAGACTTAGTGAGTGTGTGTGTGTGCATATGTGTGTGTTTCTACATCTGTCTTAAGGTCTGTACATATTTTTCTGTGTTTGTCTCAGTACAGAATGCATGCAGCTTAGATGATATTCACACTGTGTGTTTATTGGGGTGTTCTGTATTGGCATGTTTGTTTCTTTGTTTTTTGTCAATGTGTGTACAACAAACTGCACTTGGGACATCAAATGCACACCAATTATTTGTACCATCACAGTTTCCCATTTCCACTCGATATCAGGAAAAGATGCGGGGAGAATGCAGCGGGCAAAAGAGAAAAAACAGAAAATCGGAAGGATCAGCAGAAGGGAGAAGAGAGACCTGTATCATTCATCAGCAGTGCAACAGTGCATGAACCGTGCAGGCTACGGTATTATTTTAACTCTCCCTCTCATTTACCTTATTATCTCCTTATCTATGGGCATCATTATGGTGGATGTAGCCTGTGTGATGAATGGCCTTTTTGATTAAGGATGCATGAATCCTTTCGCTCACCATACGGAGCTAGCCTCATGTTTGCAGCCTCAAATAGTCTGCATGGTAATATTGCATAGTAATAGTGTGATCTCTAACCCTCTGGAGTCATTATTTGGAGAATTTTAACATAATGTTTTCACTTTATTGCAATGGCTTCTTCTCATAATTAAAGCATTAATAGGTTAATTGCAATTTTGGCTTTGTTTTGCAAACTGTTTTTTGTCAGATCTTTGTTTCTGGACAAAACACCAGGTATTTTTTGGTAGGTTGAGCTAATGTTGCTTTCCTGGTATACTGTGTTTTTTAAAAACTGAGGACAATCAGGGGAGTGAATGCGTTGGACTGCTTGGAAACTGCTGCTCAGTCCGTGTTACAGGCAAGAAAAATGTGCTGATATGATCAGATTGAGATGAGGATCTGGATCTAGTAAGGTAATCAGCCAGCAGCAGCTATATTGATGCCACATGTGCCTCTCACCAGGAAATGACTCAGCGGTCGACTTCCTGTGAGTGCTTTGTAGTCTCACTTGAAACAATTTTCCATTTTTGGATGAGAGTGAACTTTTGCTCACCTTATGATGGTGTCCAAAAGTCCATCCTTTGTGACTTTTCACTGTTCTTTATCCCTACTGTACATTTAATTTTCATTTATTTGAGATTCTACTGTGCATCAACTGAGAGAAAACTTTCAAAATGAGAACAATATGTTACAACGTCATTGGGGATGTTTCAGGCAATGGAGTGGAGCTGATCTCACTCCACTACCTGAAACATCCCCAATGGACTGTCTTTATTATAACATGGGGAATGGGGAGGTGGCGCAACAGTAGAACAAGTGAACTGATATGGAGAGGTGCTTAGTTGTTGATATACACAATGAGAAGTGCAAAGACCGGATCATAAAATTGGATGTGGTTTTGAGAGTTGTGTGTAATAGTGGAAGTATAGTAGTACTAGCAGAATATAAGGATCGTCATCTTTATGAACATGGTTGAGTGTCTGGAATCATAATTTGTAAGATTTTTATGTGATTTTACACAGAATGTTGATCTCCATTTGGCATATTGCGGGACGACAAACATTCCCAGCTTGTGCAGTATGCGGTCTCTGGCACACAGAGGCTCTGATAGTAACACACTCTAAGTTCATTTTTAGTAGTGTAAGTCGGTACTGTCTTTAGTCGACCCTACCGCTGATATCAATCCAATAGAAAGCGTTCCTGACCCCCACAGGCTGTCCAGCTAACTTTAATAACTGATGGGCCTGGGATAATGGAGGCTAACACAGTCTATTTAGCGAATCACTTTGCTTAGCCTCTTTCAATGTGAGTCAGTTTGGTACTGTAACATGCATGCTGTGTTTCTGACAGGCTGCAGATGATGTGCTGGAGAGAGGCCCTGCTCACTAGCCTGACTGTAATGAGCGCTAGCCGCTAATTAGCTTGTTGCTGGATGCCAGATATGGCTGGAGCTAAAGCCCCGTCATTGGAGCAGTGCAGCGAGGAGAAGAGAGAGCTACTCTAATGAGCTCTCAGTGGTGTGTTTACTGTTAAAGAAAGTCATGGCTCTACTCTGTGTGTCTCCCTTCATACAGCGCATGCACACACACTCTTGGATCTCTTGGAACAGTCATACGCACACAAATAGTTCACACAACCCGCAGTCTATAATCTATAATCTGTGTGTGTGTCCAAGCACGTGCACACACACACACACACACACACACACTACACAAAAACACCTCACTGATTCTCTCCTCAGTGTTTGCCAGTGACGAGGGTCTAATGAATGTGGCTCTGCTACATCTCTTCATCATATCTGTAACAAGCAATCAGCAGTCAGACATGATAGACTTGATGTATGATGCAGTAGTTAGCTGTGGATGGCTACTCCACAGCAAAGCAAAAGGAAAACGCTTTCTGCCTTTTGATCAATAGGACTCTATCCCCATGCCAGTTGCATTTTCTTTTTTCCTCATTTGTCCATTTAAAGAAGCTGTGTTTCTTAACAAGGGCAGATATACTGCTTTAAAGGACAGAGGAACAGCTTTGTTTACCTTCTCCTTAAAGATTGATCACCTTAAGGGTTGAGGGATTCCAGTGTCACCAAGCAGGCAATTACCTCTGGTGTGTGTGTGTGTGTATGTGCCCGCTTTTAACTGTGCTGTGGGCCAATCGCCAAGCATTCGCACAAACACACACACATGCACATCATGTAGAGCATGTGTGAGTCAGTGTGTGTTCGGTGTGCGCCACCATGAGTCAAAGACAGCAATAAGCTAGAGGACGTTTGCCCAGCAGTGACGGGAGTGCGAGCGAGTGGTCAGGTGGTGGTCCCCCTACGGTTCATTAAGAACACAGACCTGACAGAGCAACCTCATTCAGGATGGATGAGCCTACCACGCACATGCACAAACACACAATACATGGGCCCGCCATGACTATTGAACTTTTGATATTTTGCTGTCAAGAGAGCTCCTCTAATGAAAAACAAATACTTTGAATCTGTCTGCTGATGCTATTTGTCCAGGCTGTTGATTCGCTGCAAAGGGCAGACAGTTTGTGTGTGCAGTTACAGCAAACCTTCTGCCTTGGTAATCGAAGACTTGAAAAGTTCAGAAAGTCTAGACCAAAGCGCAATCAAAATATGAAACACACACACACACCGAAATATGTCAAATTTGTCTTTCTAGTCTTATTTGCAGTTTAAATGGGTTGTAGTTGCAGGGATCAGGGATCTCCAACAAGTCACACAGCCAATAGAGAATTGCATCATTGCACTCATTCAATTAGCTGCCAGTGTGAAGTGTGATCAACCTGCTGTGTTGAGACATTAAATAAAAGGGTATTGTCTTTGTTTTGTTCACTTTGTGGCATTGGCATGTACCGTTTATAGACTGAGTATCTGAGTGATGTTATAGCACCTCATATTTAAAAAAAAAAAACATCAACCGCAACCTTGTATTTGAGTATTTAATAAACTCTCAAGATATACATTTAATTTCTGACAACAGAGAAACAATTCAAGTATCCTCATATAGACCGTCGTTGACTCCTACAATACCTGAGATACTTTGGCCAGTTTCACCTCTGCTTCCTCTCCAAAGTCTTTTGTGTTGTTGTCTTTTATTGATGCACTCACCCTCCACATTTATTTCCTTCCTGTGGTGTCCCCGGGTGAGTTGGAACAGATAACAGTCCTCAGTTATTCATGGGGCTGTCGGACACGGTGACTGGTGACTTCCAAGGGTCGCCACAGGACATGAAAACGGTTCGCGAATCTCACAGAGCAAGCGGACTCAAGCAGGTAAAGTCAGAAAGATGAGAAACCCGTAATGCTTTCCTGGTCCAAAAAAAAAGACATTTGTCCTGCGACGTGATGCATTTGGTCAAAGGTCATGCACAGCGGACACCATTACATGGGTCAGACATCAAATATTAATTCTCAGCACCACATTTATGTTGTCTTCGGTAATGACCATCTGTTTATTTTCGGGTGTGTAATAACATCCTGACATTGGAGGACTAATCCAAAGCAATCTGAGGTGATAAGGAGCCCCTCCTGGTGAAGTAAGCTGCTGAGAAAGGTCAAGGATTGTGCTGCTGTCTGAGGGCTCTCTCTCTTTGCTGTTCTGTTCAATAGCTTTTCCCTGCATGGCTCTGGGTCTCTGCCTAGCCGCCCTCCCCATAGCCAGCTGTATGAATGGCAGGCCCCACTGTCTGCTTGAGCACAGTGGCAAGCCATCAGCGAGATGCCAGAGCGTACACCTCTGTGTGATGCCCGGATTGTGTTTTGTGTGACCGGGTGTGTGAGGTAAATGTGAATGTGTGTGTGTGTGTGTGTCCTCTATATAGCTGCGAATGGTGTTTGTTAGAATCGGTGTGCAGGTGGCGTAATGAAACCTCTCAGTGTGAGACTGGGAATATGTGTTTTTATTTATCCTTCAATCCCGCTTCGTGTGTGTATGTAACTCTGTGTGTGTGTACATGTGAAATCTCCCGCTGTAAGAATTACAGTATCTAGTGGGGATTGGATGCTGCTTCTTGAGTTCAAGTGCTGTATGTGCACATGTGTGCGTGTACGTGTGTGTGTGCATGTGTGTGTTCATCTCTAACTCAGTGTGCGTCCCTCTCTACAGCTGGCAGAGTAAGACCCCCTGTGCTTCCAGCCAGGTGTTTGTGTGCCCGTGTGTGTGTGTGTGTGTGTGTGTGTGAGGACCATCCTATATGCCCCACGTTGTCACTGAGGAAAGCCGATTATGGAACATGCTAGGGAGACAGGAACACCACCTGCCAACATGGCTGCAACATTATGCACACTCACAGCTTTCCACCCATCTGTATGGATGCATCAGTGGAGCCCGGCCTCTTCTGCATCCACGTGCCATCTGGAGCCCGGGCCAAGACATAAGACAGTTGTTGCCCTCATCCATATTTTTTAGCCTGATTTAAGATTTTTTTTGCATTTAAGTTAACTGGAATCAAGATATGACTCAAAAGATAGCACGGCTAGTTTAGTTCATCAATTGTGCTTACCTTCAGGAAATTCAGTGATAACAGAAAAACAGATTTGTACAAGATGTTGGATTCCTTTAAGAAATATTTGATCAATAGACAGTCCTGCTCTCATCATGCTCTTCCAGTGATTGGACTCTTCAGAGATTGGACATCCTAAGTGTCACATGAGAAACATGACATGAGATTCAGCTTTATATTATCCATTTAGCTCACTCTTCTAAGGGTGCGTTCACAACAAGTATGTTCGGTTCGTATGGCCAGGTGAGAACACCATTACAACTCGGGTGGCACCAAATAACTGCATTGAGACGTCTGAAAATGACGGTCTCTGTCCTCTTCCAAGCGAACTGCAGTTGAGCTGCGGTGAGGAAAACACAAAACGCCCCAAAAACATACAGTTTTACAAGAACGTTGTTGGTATGATGGTTACCAAAACTGTCCAATAAACAAGCTACTTGTGAGTCCATGTGACTTTTGCTTACAAGCCCTGGATCACTTGTAGTTGGGCAGGTGAACTCAAACGAACCACATACAAAAATGCAACAAAGTCCATTTTCAACAATGGTTCAGACCAAAGAAAACTACCTGTAGGTGCATCACTGCTGTGTCATGGGTTAAATGTATAACAGCTGATTCACTGTTTACTAGACATGAACGAGAGAAAGACAGCAGGTTACGTTTGTCCATTTTCAGTGCAGAATGTTTCTCCTTCAAACAAGTGAAGTTTTTCTGTAAAGTGTGGAAAGACAGGGAGTTCTTCACCCCACTTCCTTCCCATGAGTTTGTCATCAAATTGTTATGACAGCCACGTCGAACATAATTATATCGAATTTGAAAGAAGCTAAAAGGAGACAATCAAATTAATTGTCAGTATTATGAAGTGCCTGTCCTTTTTCATATCGCTAATTGATTCCACTTATTGAGCGGGTTTCTCTAGGAGGAATCGGCGACAGAGTCCAAGAGCTTATTGTCAAACCTGTATACGTGTTTATCAGTCAACGGTTTTCCGATGGCGTCTTGTTTTTTCCTAAAAGGTGGCAAGGAAAAACACATCTGAGCTGGGCCAAAAACCTGTTCTGTAAAGTGACCGCGCACACACACACACACACACACACAGATACACGTGAGTGCAGCTCTCTCATTACCAATGCAGCGAGGCCCACTGTCAGCTGTTCTGCCAGGGACATTTGGTGGTGGAGAAAGTGACCAGGCTCTCATGAGTATCCAGTCCGCCAGGGGCTCCTCAGTACACGCTAATTATTCTTCACACCTAATCTGAGAAGTAGAAGGAGGAGAGACGAAAGAAGAGAGCGAGAGAGAGAGAGAGAGAGAGAGAGAGAGAGAGCGAGAGAGAGAGGGAGAGAGAGAGAGAGAGAGAGAGAGAGAGAGAGAGAGAGCGAGAGCGAGAGAGAGAGAGAGAGAGAGAGGCTACTGTAGGAACAGGAAAATACC
>CABFOQ010053111.1:33446-50904 GCA_900660455.1 Gephyroberyx darwinii
CACCAACCATCATACCATGGTTAAAGTTGCTTAGATCATGTATCTTCCCTAATCTAATGTTTGGTCCAACAAAAAACTAAACCACTTCCCCATGTCTGCATGCTTTATATGTTGAGTTGCAGCCACATGATTCTCTGTTTGGAGTACCTAATAAACTGGCCAGTGAGTGCATATGTATCTCTCTCTCTCTCTCTCTCTCTCTCTCTCTCTCAGACAGACAGCCCCACATACCTGGGTTTTATGAGGACAGACCTTGTTTCTGCTTCCTCCTTTTTGAATGCGTACTGAATATATCAAACTATTTGACTTTAGTTTAGGTCAGTAACACTTACAGGCATGAGTAGAAGAATTCATGCATAACGAAACAAGATAAATATGGATATCACTTCTTTTTGAACGGCAAGTTCACCTTATTAACTTTTCAGATAGTGCAGTGGAGATAGATAGGAAATAGAGGAGGGAGTGGAACAATAACTGAGCCAGGATCAGGGCCTAAACGTACAGTGTGGAATGCATAGCGAGGCACCACAGACCCTTTCTAACACAAACACATAGGTTGTTAGGTCAGTGATGAAAATGGCATCTTTTCAAAGGAACTACTCAAAATACTAAGTTAAACAAGATTTAAAGTTTCAGACCAACAAACATTTACAATGTAATTCATGCAGAAGTGACATACAGGTGGATCCAACCTCTGACACCAATTTAGAGAAGCATAGACAATTCCATGAATCTAAGGGCAGAGGTGCTTTGAAGAAGGTGTTTATTTGCTGTGCCAAGGAAAGTAAGAAGCTATGCTCTCCTGTCAACCACGGCAATGTTTTTCTTCCAGTTTTAATACCTTTGACGGGACTGAAACATTTTTTGACTTATACACCACAAAAAACAACAGCCAATCCCAATGCCTTGATTTGCATGGGACATAGTCCAAAAGCAGATGGTAAACAAATATTTTGAAAGCGTGTTCCCTTTGATATTCTGGATGGGGCTTCAGCGTCTGATTTGTAAGCCAGTGCCAGCGACAACTGCATTTTAGAAGCGCTGCCAGATATATTACAAGGAGGAACTGGAGCAGAACAGCTCTCTGGCGATGCACCATGGACATTATGCAAATACCATAAGAGAACATATTAGCTAGTCTATCGGTTCCCCTCAGAGATGCCTCCACCAAATTGTCTCAGAAGTTGCAGTCAGCTCCCACTGAGCCGAGGAGATGGGTGAATTTAAATCAGGGTGACAGAGCAGCCTTTCTGACATGTTCTTTAAAAGCTCTCTTTTGCTCTTTCCACTTTCCAGAAGTGTAGGTCCGTCACTCCAACCAAAATATATTGGTGCCATAAGAGTGTATCTCATAATTTGTGTGTCATACAGCAATCACAAGCAGATCTTCACACATATCACTGCCTTTATGATAATGCATGCAATCTCAAAAACACACAGTAGTAGTTCATTGAAACACATTTGGTGTAATGTCCCATAACACTTGACTTGCACATCTCCAACAGAGCATTTGAGCACAAGTCAGCACGGTTGAAGCAGCAAAGTTGACGATGGCATATATCCTCAGTAATAGCCTTGATGTTTGTTTTTAAAGAGGCTGTGGCACTGTGTGCCATTATAGGGCTAATGATGTACGATTGTCATCTCACACATGGCAGAGTTAATTGGGCCTCTGTGATCGCGCCTAATGGCTTTACCAGGGAATTATTGACACAATGATGTGGGCCGACGTGCTACAGGTAGGTGAATAAATAAATAAGCAAGCCCCCGCTACCCCCCACCCCTTTCTCCCCAGACGAGGAGCTCGTCAATCTTGGCAACCGCCTCTGGAGCACCCCAGTCAGTTAACATTTTAGAAAATGGCCGCCCATTAATAATAAAGGCATATTAACATAAGTGAATTCTGCTGCGGTGCGGGATTCAGCGGAACAGTTATTAAAGTCCAATTTGGCCCCATTAATAATGCATCCACCTTTGACTTTCTGATATCCAGATTATGTGGTATTACTGTGACTATACATTATTTATTAACCACTTTCAATTGGGGACCTTGATGACTTCTAATTGGTAGGTGGGGGGTGCCATTAATTTATCCCTGATGAGACTTGTCAATCAAGATGCATTCTCTCGACCCCACCGCCCAACAGACTACACACACATACACACAGTCAGAGTCAGGTGCCAACAGTGGCGCAGTGTGGGACAGGGGCACAGGACATAGTGCTCCACCTCCTCCACCCTGCCGAGACACAGAGGGCTGACTCCTGTCCATCATGCCCATTTGAAGTGGTGCCATGGCAAGTTGGCATGGTGCGAAGGGTAGGCTAGACGGCATGGGGCCTGCTGCTAGAGAGGCCTGGCTTTAAAACTTAATGGCTCCTGCGCTATGCTGAATAGCACTGGAAGGGTGAGCGATTGTCATGCCTGCATCCTCGGCGGGCCTCTTGTCAGTTAGTCAGTCAAATAGACAGGCGGTCGCACATGCAAAACCACACGGATGCACTTAAGCTCACATGCACACAGGAAAGCACACATGCCCAAACAGACACACACATGCAAAACATGATAAAAAAAGTGTCTTTGTGTCTCTCTTATTCTCTCTCTTACCACACATGCCTACTAGAGAAACACCAAACTGTCAGTATGCAAGACAGCATGTTGTAACTTTCTGATGATCGTGCAATGTGTTGTACAAACAGCAAGACAATGACAACACATTCCGCTGAACCTCAGGCTATTACCATCATGCTGAATAGCTTGTCATTCTGTCCAGCATATTGATATTTTATTGCATGGTAGATCAGCCTAAACTAATATGAAACGGAATGACAATCACTTGCAGCAGAAACGTCCCTGCTGCACAGAAATGGCTGAGTAACAATCTGTGCACAGCAGAGAAAAAGAAAAGGCGGAAACGAGTTTGAGTACGAATGAATTCCGTTCCCCTGAGTACCGGCAGAGAATAGAATCAAGATAAAAAAAAAGAAGGAAGTGCGATATCTCATTAAATACACTGGGATTGGACACACAAAGCAACCCAGCTCAAAGGCACATGCACACACCTCCACACACCCAGGCTCACCTCACACATCTGAACACATTTTACACCCTACAAGCTTGAGAAAAAAAATCAAGTGAATCCTATATTTCTATACAAATAAACACAATCTCTACAATCCTACCTGAGTTTTATTAATTGATATTTAATCTAAGCTCCACGGGGGAGATTTGTTGGCGAATAAAAGGGACATCATGTTGAATCTGGCAAGCAACACATCCCAAGAGCTGCAGTAGCACCAGCTGTGCGTGACTCACAGATATTCAGCAGCTCTGTTAACAAGGATGGATATTGTGCAAAGTGTACTTGAGCTGGAGTTTGAGGCCACCTGGATCACTTCATCTGTCTATCTTTAGTTTGTGAACACTGGTAGTAGTGGTCACCACCATGTCAGTCAATTCATGAAAAACGATTCAATCAATCAATCAACTCTCAATCAGTTCTCTACCATACTGGGAAGAGATGAGTTATGAAAATTATGTGAACAAAAAAAGTGTGTACATCCAACCTGTTCAATGCCAAAGGTGATTAAAGTGTACTAAAAACAAAAAAGGAAAATATATCCATACACTGGACCCAAGTTCTTAGTACTTTTTAATTTTTTTTTAAGCAATTAGGATCTTGAATCCAATGTGCGAATGAAAATAACTGTTACCAGTGTTTGTGGGTTTGCAGTGCCCTCTCTCACACTCATTTAATTGCACACATACACCGATCAGCCATAACATTAAAACCACCTGCCTAGTATTGTGGGTCAGCATGGGCACTCTGACCGGTCTGTGGCTACGCAGCCCCATACGCAGAAAACTGTGATGCACTGTGTGTTCTGACACCTTTCTATCATAGCAGCATTAACCTTTTCAGCAATTTGTGCTACAGTACCTCTTCTGTGGGATCGGACCAGACGGGCTAGCCTTCGCTCCCCACGTGCATCAATGAGCCTTGGGCACCAATGACCCTGTCGCCGGTTCACTGGTTGTCCTTCCTTGGACCACTTTTGGTAGGTACTAACCACTGCATACCGGGAACACCCCAAAAGACCTGCTGTTTTGGAGATGCTCTGATCCAGTCGTCTGGCCATCACAATTTGGCCCTTGTCAACTTCGCTCAGGTCCTTACGCTTGCCCATTTCCCCTGCTTCCAACACATCAACTGACTGTTCACTTGCTTCCCAATATATCCCACCCCTTGACAGGTGCCATTGTAACGAGATAACCGATGTTATTCACTTCACCTGTCAGTGGTTTTAATGTTGTGGCTAATCGGTGTAAATAATAACAGTAATGATCACAACATTAGTCTAAATAACATACAGTTACATACGGGGGATATATATTCTCATGTAGAATCAGTGAAAGTCGTCTTGTAAAGTGTAAATTAATATTCATGTCCACTGAATATTCATGCCCATCCTCGTCCCTCAGTATGTTAGCTTGGCACCAGTAGAAGGCCAGCACTTATAATTGGCAATCTTTTCCTGGCGGTTGACAGTACAGAAGAGTCATTTCCTCGCATTCAAATCTGTGAGTCACACAAAGCTGGTGTGTCAACTTTCCACTTCATTACAGGTCAAGCAATAGACTCATTTCTCTCAGGCGCGTCGCTCCGATAATTGTTTTCTACTTCTCCTCCCGTAGCCAATTTACATGCGCTCCATTGCCGGGTGTAAAAGAGAGAGAGAGAGAGAGAGGCAGGAAAGATGAAAATACCCCTGCTTTTCACTTCCACTCACTGTCCTTTAACGACTTGACACGTGGAACGCAAGAAATAATATGAATTGTGTCTCCCTTTTTTTATAGCATTTGCTTTGAGGCATATGATATGTTGAACTGGGCTGTGAATTCAACAGGAAATTATGGAAGCCTAGAATAGACAGGTATGGGATGAAAGTTGGCGGAGAGGAAAGGAGATGGTGCAATTTACTTGAGAATGAGTGGGTTTGTGCGGGAATATTTTTTTGGTATGGTTTAATTGTCCCTTATCTAACACTTACTGTTCACTGATTGTGTCTACCTGGATGAATAGAGTTAATCCTCTCGGTCAAAAGGAAACAGCCATCAAAAGTCCCTTTTTGGCTGAAAGCAGACCTGGAGGGAGACAGTTTAAATGATCTGTAAAGACTAAAATGAGATTTTGATGGCAATTATCTGGAACATCACCGTATTACTAACACATGCATAAATCAATCAATCAATCAACCAACCAATCAATCAATCAATACTAATTCATAGCACAGTATTTTCTTTTGTAGTCATTTGGATTTCATACTCCAGACATGAATATTCTTCAAGAAATCATTTGAGAGTGATTTGATTTGCAATGCACTTACACTGTTTATATTTGACAGGCTGAAATATGAAATATTGACATAGATGATATAGAAAGATGTTGGTTCCACATTTCAAGTGTCACATGAGCTCGTAACCTCACGCTACAATACTGACAAATGAAATGGTCAGCAGTACATTTACGGAGAAAGATGAACATGATGAGATAAAGGAAACTCCAGTAGCACCAGTATACTCCTTTAAATTGGAGCTAAGAAGTCAGTATACCTCTAACAGAGATTGACCATGGGGCCAAGAGTTCTGGGAGTGCAGGCTAGCAGTAACAGCTCCAGCAGCAGTAACATCTGTGAACTTATCTAAGTGTAACACTTTTGATAAGCCCCAACTGAAACACACACACACACACACACACACGCACACACAGTACTGGTGTCAGCATCATTTAATCCAATAATTCCTTTCAATGATTTTTTTTGAATTCTTGATCAATGGTATATCATTCAAAGTCTGCTGCTGAGACTTTCTTCTCTATCATTTTAAATGATGTGGATGTGTTTAGGACTAATGCTTATACAGGACCCCTGTATCACTCTTACGCGCTCTCTCCCCCTCTGCCTCTGTGAATCCTCATCCTTCTGAAGTCATGGTGCTCCGATAATCGTGCCCCCTCTCCTCCGAAAATCTCTCTCATCCTCTTTCCATCCCACACTCCTCCTCTGTGTCTCAAAACCCCATTCCTTGACGCCAACTGGCAGCAGCAAGCGAAGACAAGTCTCTCTTATGTCACCCTACGCACAGACTGCACGATAATGCTAATTCACCACGACAACAATGTTGCATCGTTCCCATAAATGTTCGACATGTTCCCAAACACTCCACGCTGTGATTGGCACCAAAATTATACAAAGAAAGGAGCTGACAAATAAACGTACAAGCAAACCTTACTCTGGATTGCATCAGTAGCACAGATTGCACTGCAATTGGCTTCTTAAACCAAATCTGGCAAAGCAGCATTCACATTTGATGTAGTAGTTGTAGTAGTGTGGAATGGATTTGAACCTTGCAGTTACAGCTTCCTTGACCCAGATGATTACTAGAAGGTATGACAGATTTTTAAACCTTGGTTGTTTGACAACGTTGGCTTATTGCTTCTGTCTCCAAGAAGCATTGTAATACTTGCTAATCAAGTATTACCCAATTTCTTTCTCAAGTGAGGGAAGTTCAATTTGGTCTTATGTTTACATTTGATCACTGCTGGTTTGGTAAACCTGTGACATACTACTATTATCAAAAAACTGACTCTAGCTTTTCTTTTTCATTTCACCTGGCGATGATGTTGTTTTTCTGGCTATACTGCAGAGACCTTCACAAGGCCAGGCTTTTAACTGCTTCTTTGTCCGGGGCTTCATCTTGACAGTGCCTCACATCCTTTCTTATATGGAAAAAAGAGAGAAATCTTAGAAACAGTGGTGAAAAGGATTTCTGCCTACGCTTGTTCTCCCCTGTGGAGTTTGTCAAACAAAAGAAGATCCTTTAATTTGGTGATAACAGGGGCCTTCCACTGTACTCGACACGCACAAATTCTGGTAAGAGAAGTTAGCACTCCCCCTAACATCCCAGATGGGTTGTCTGACCTCGCAAAGTTCACAAGCGTGACTTGTGAATATCTTGTAGCCAACATGTCTCTTGAAGCAATGTCATCTCCTTTTTTCTTTCAGTGAGGAAGGAAGACATGTTGTATTTTTTCTATACCTTTCAGTATGTCATGTATTTCCTCTAACTGACTTTCTCTTTTTCTTTTCTCCTTACTGCTAGACTGTCATCTGTACCATGATCTTCAGCAATCTCCATGGGAACTGGCACACAGAAATTTGTTCCTCATAGCTAAAGTAACTAAGGTGAGAAGGGTTTACGATCTGAGAAAGAGCTCAAAATAATACTGGATGATACAGAAGTTGCCAATCTGTGCCAGAAGGTATTAGTGATGCAGTAATACAGCGTAGGCTGTGTATGTGCTAGTTTTACCTATAAATTGATGGGTAATAAATCTATCCACATTCCTCATATGTAGCTCTGCTCCATCTGCTCCAGCAGTGTACTCTTGGTGTGTGAAATGGAGATTCTTAACACTTTGAGGACAATTGCCTTTTTAAGATAGCTCCATTTTGATTTTGAATGGGGATAAGAACAAGTGAATGTAACATATTGCAGCAAACTGAAGTGAACACTTGATTCATTCATGCTGACTGTGGCTGTGGCACTCAAGGTTATTATTAAAAGAGTTTAATTCAGCTTAGCCTACAACTACAGTACTTATAATTTACCTACAGGCTCATGGGATTCAAGTACTGTTCAAAGGCACTCGCAAAGTGTGTACCATATGTGTATATGTGTATGCTTAGACTGAACTTGTGTACACGTGAGTTAGCATAAACGTTTTTTTCACTGTGTGGGTGTATGCATGAGCATGCACTTGAATTTTTGTGCAGCCTTTCTTTAATAGAAGAGCTTACCGTCACTTCCCATTTCTATATCTCTAGTAAAGTGGATTGATCTTCCTCTCGTGTGTCTTTTCCCCTTTTAAGTGACATAAGGTCTTTTGAGACCTGGAGGCTGAGTGATCCCACTGCCCAGCAGGGGCTGCTGCTCTGTGGGGAGTTGAAGGTCTCAGTTTCCCTAGAGGATCTAGATCCTCTCTCATCCAACTCCTGGTGTACCTGTGTGCTCTCTCACCCAAAGCCCTTCTCTGGTTAGGCTGAAAGCCAAATCGATCCTGGGTAGCCAACTCTGGGGCAAGGCTTTGCCATGTGAAGCTTAAAGGTTTAACATGGTGTTGAATGAGGGTATTTAAGGGGTTACCTATTTGAAATGATAAACGATAAGTACCCTTGGGTCATACCTCCAAAAGCCCCATGCAATGAGTAACTCCTGCGGATGCATTTTAACAATGTTGATAAAAGGGGATCACCTCTCTATTCAAACCCACCTGAACATAGTTGAACAATATACATAGTCAAATATTAGAAAACTGTAAATAGTGTTGCAGCTTTTTGACTCTGCTCCATACGTAGTGTGTATAACCATGTCATACACCATGCATATTATGTGTGCATGTGCATATTTATGGTAAGACTTGGGAAGCTGTTGGGAATATACCCATAACATGAACATTAATCTTCAAATTTCAATGCATTTGGTGGCCCTATAGCTGCCTGTCTTTGTGTAACACATTTCAGCTAATGCTCATTTTAGAGCCTAATCTAAAACACGAGTCTAATCTGGTTGGGTGGTATCTTTTAGAAACAGCTGGCGGGATTTAGATCTTCATGACAATGAAAATGTATGAGGAGAGGAGGTGCAATATAAATTCTGGTATGACAAGTGGTGTAGTTGATGGACAATTTGTGGTGCCTCCGAGACAAACAGAGACAAATGACGGTCGCCTGTTGATTTTTGGGGGGTTTCACTGCTCATTCTATCATCTCTGGCAATGAGAATGGATGTCAGACATTATGCTTGATCAGCTATGACCACTATATTCGCCCTCAGGAAATGTTGACGAACACTTAAATCACATGCTTTTGACTGAGTCTGCAGCTCTGCGCTTCAGCTCCCCAAAATCTCTTTTTTCTCCTCATCCCTGTCGCTCTCGTCTCATTTCTCCTTTTTCCTCTTTCTCTCAGCTTGCTCTCTTCATCTGAGAATATGATTTGTCATGGTGACTGAGAGAGGAGATAGAAAAAAATGTTTACTTCGGGAAAAATGTCTCTAACGTCTCTTAATGTATTCTTTTAAAAGAATTGACGCAGTGGCACGGAAAAAGATTAATTTATCACGCCATCAAGCACAGGAACAGCTGCAGAGAGGGATGGGTGTAAATTGCGAGACGCTGACAATGCCTGCGTTACAGATGGATTTCTCTGTCTGCGTTTCATATTGAGATGCGGGGTGTATGAGAGGAAGAAGGGAGGGGAGGGAAGGGAGAGAAAAGGGGTGAGCGAAAAAAGCAATTTCGTCAGCTCTCGTCTAAACTTTGTGACAGGGGTAATTTTGATCCATTAGCTCTAAGCTGCCCGCCTTGGCCAATTTTCCATCTTTCACTTACCCTTTAGCAAGATCTACCCCAGGGAGAAATCCCTTTGGTGGTAATGGCATCTGTTTTCAATGCAAAATGTGCACAGTTATAAATCTGTCGGATGCTCTCCCCTCCCACCTACTTATCTCTGTTGTTTAAGTCAGTGTAAAATTGTATGCAGGTGTGTGGATGTGAGGATTGTTAACAGAATATGGGTTTGCCATTCCTTTGCTGGAGGAGAAAAAAGTTTGATGCTAATTTGTGAAGTTTCAGGATTTGCTCCTGCACTGAGCCTGCCTAGAAAAGCTTGCAAGATGGGCAAGAGGCCAAGAAGCCACCCCCTCAAAACCGGGATTGTGAGACGACAATAACAAGCAAGATCAAAGGAAAAGAAGGGGGGAGGGTCTGCCGCCTTCAAAATCGCATCACTGGCTGAGTGAGCATGGCAGCATTTAAGGTGCTATTTGTAATATCTTTGTCCCTCAGCCCACAGAATGGAAAGCATAAGCAAAGGCACCAACAAATTACCAAAAGTGTATGTATTTATGAAATGGATTCAAAAGGTTGTATTTTCATTTAGACTTCCTGCCCCTGAGCAACCATGACACCAATATAAGAACAAATTGTGAATCGTTTTTGTTTGAATGACCATATGTTGTGAACATATGCTACATATCTTCACCGGGGTAACTTGATTTGTTTCAATGATGGGCAACATTTATTGCCTTGCACTTGTTGCCTATAGCGCTCTCAGAATCATTGCTGCCCTCCAGCATTGTTCTTAAAGCAGCTTCTCTAAGTCAAGCCTCTTCAACTGGAGGGGATTATACAGCCACGATCGTAGAGCTAGGAGAGTAGTCTGTTAGACCACAGCTCAAGGCTAACGTCCTGTTGCCCCTTCCAGGAGGGATCAGGGCCTCCATTATCACTAGAGTTTTTTTGAGAAATGATTACTGTACTGGTCCACCACTCCTTCCCTTCCCCACTTCCTCTCCACCTCTACCCCCTGACAACCTGTGTCAAACACCATGAGGCTCCACTGTGGGCCCGTTCCGTAGATTTCCTGGGTTCAGATTAGAAACGCCAATAATGCCTTATCAAGACAGATGGTCAATAAAATATTGAAGCAACAGTGGCTACTCCGATTAAGCCTGCAAGTGCCAGGTGGAGATTATGGCACAGTTCAAATTCTAGTTTGGTCAGGAATAGGGGCGCTGTTGAATTATGGATCACACAGAGAGCCTCTGGGAATGTGAAGAATAGATAGGGAGGTAATCCCAGAATGCTGAGGGCCCAGAGAGAGAGGAGGGAGACAAGAGCTGATAGGAAAAGGACTGGAAATCGGTGGATGGAGTTATGTATCTGGATTGGTGTATTCTAAGCTATAAACTTGCCAGTCTTCATTTACAGCTTCTTCTTCTTTGAAAATAAAACTTAAAATAAAACAGAATATGGATATACAGTACATCCAGTTCCAGATCACTGATCCTCAATTTCGTTTAAATTGCAGAAAATGAATTTTTGCACGAGCCTATTTAACATAAATAATCACATAACAAGAACGGAACTGGCAGTGCATCGGGTGTCAGAAATGAATTTGCATTGGGATTATTTTCAGGTGACTGTGAAAAGAGAGGTAAATGCCGAAGAAGCTGAGTTAATAAAGAAAACATATTGTCAGGTGGCAATCTCTCCTACTTCAAACATAATTCAATTTCCCCTATGAAAGGAGATACCACTTTTAATTAAATTTGTTTTAGCTTTATTTGGAGGTGCAATAGGTGACAGACCTCAATTATAATGTACTAATTAAAAAAACAAAAAATAAATAATTTAATATAGTGAGGAGAAGGGAGAAAGTCTAGAGCTCGTGAAGCTTGTGAAGTTCCTGCTATCTCATCATTCCCATTAAAAGAAGGGAGAGCAGCTAAAATTGAAAGTGATGGTGGAGTCTTTAGGAGGCGGCCTGTGATTTCCAAATTATCATATTTTCCGAGTCAATAATAAAAAGCTTATGATAGTGCTAGCTATGCTGACAGGCTTTAATAAGATAGGGTCGCTGGAGCGCAGCAGACCGAGGGCCAAGCAGACCTGTGTGTGTGTGTGTGTGTGTGCGTGTCTGTATGTGTGTGTTGTGCACTGAGAGTGAGTGCATGTGTGTGTCTGTGTCCAGGAAAGTGTGTCTATGACTGTTTGTCAGTTTCTTCGTTCTTCTTTGTGCACACGTGTGTATGTGCTTGTGTGCGTACGTGTGTGAGTTATGTCTATGTCATGTGTGAACGGTCAGAAGACAGCTCTTCTTCCTGAGTTTATCCTCTTCCTGAGGACTGTCAGGTCAGACTCGTGAACTTACAATACATGAACCAAGACTCTGACAGGGACCCAATCTGTATGCTACTTTTCTATACTATAATTGCTATTTGTTATGCACTCTACTGCAAAGTCCACAAAACCCCCAAGCCATAGATGCTTACAAGAACTTGTGTTCAAACATCATATCACCCCATCATATCATAAAACATTGCTATTATTTTGTATTTTGTAAAACGTCATTCACTGATGCACCATAGTATTTTATCAACTGAATGAAATCTGCTGCCTTCACCTTGTTTGCTGAGGAAAATGTTCATGTTCAAAGGTAACCCTGATGTTTGATGTAGAATGTTATATGAATATAACATCATGAATGTGATGAAGCATTGTAAATTCTCGCACTGATACACTGGAGAGTAGCATAGCCTTTCATCTTCCATGAGCAGAGGCACCATTGGCTACTTCAATTGCTACATGACTATGTAGTCGCATACCATACACCAGTGCCACATATGATACATCAGGCACAGTACCTGCGGACCTCATTGATACCATATTAGGGGAAAAGAAAAAAAATAACAGGTCCATTGGTCACAAGTGTAGAGCTTTCATTAGGGCACCGTTCATTGATTTCCCTGTTGGCAATCTTACCCTGATGAAGTGAGTGGGTAGAAATATGCATGGCCCAGTGATTACCTTGACCCCATCTCACCCACAGCCATTAGGAGGTGGGGTGGGGGTTGGTGGGCCAGGGATAATTGTCTCTGGGGGAGGTCAAGAGGGAAGGCTGGGTGGTCCCAGAGTTTCCAGACACATGGAACAAGAGTAGAAGTGGGGATGGGGGCTCCTGGTGGATGGACTTTGATCTGGGCAATGATATGTCAGAAAATAAATAACAGATAATCAGATAGATAGATATAATCAAGCTGCAAGTAATAATCACATCTCTGCTGACCTTCTACATTTTTACAGTACAATAACTGAAATTAAGTTCCAATTGCTGAGGCATTGCTATGCAAAGAATGAACTGAATTTCACAGTTTTTAAAGTCTTGATAACCGCATATTAAACCACACACTATTACATGGGCGTGACAGGTGTGAAGTTCTTTTGCCAATTGTCATAGGTAATGCACCTTTGATCGTCATGAGTCTTGACAAAGATGTCCCAAACTTTTACTTGGGCTTGTTCATTTTAATAATAACATAAATATTATTGACATTGCCTCACATTGTGATTTATGGGGGTGAAACTCCATTACACCTGTAAGTGAGAGAGGCTCATTAGACTGGCCTTGCCACTCTATGACAGCCGCATGAGCCTGTTATGAAAAGCAGGCACTGCCCTGTCCTTTTAAATAACCTTTCCTTGGAAGAAAGAAGACAAGGAGAGTCAAAACAGGGAGAGAAAAGAGAGAGAAAGCTGTATAAGTACAGAGACAAAAAGCAGAAAGCAGGGTGAATCAGAAAGACAGATAGTGCCCAAGAATCATCCAACATTTAAGGACAGCAGAGCTCGACAAGTTCGTTTCCCTTTTTTTTGTTGTTTAGTCAGTGAGGAGGTGGATGGAAGAGGGTTGGAGGAGGGGGGCGGGTAACGGTTGGTGGCATTATCGCCTACACGCCTGACAGGGAGGTCTGAGTCTAAAGCCCTTTCTCATTAGATATGCTAGCGCATTAGCGGGGACGGCTGTCTTGCTAAAGGTCAGGATTGGAGGATGCTGGGACGATGGCGAAGCGTGAAGTGGTGAGCATCCAACCTTCGGGCTCACCTCTTTGAACTTCAATCATTTTGGCCTGGGCTTAATAGGTCCCTGGGGAGGATCAGAAGCAGAAAAGGCAAGGGGAGGGGAGGGGAGCCTTAATGGGACATCACGCCACCTTGACATTTTAATTAAGACTCCCAGCCATTAGCATGCCAGAAGTTGGACTGTTGGAATGGAGCCTATGTAAACGCAAATGACAGCATGATATTTTTTCCTGTTTGCTAGCGTGATGGAGAGGTGCCTCTGAACAAAAGAATTGTCAACTTGTTGATAAAGCAGTATTCATGGTGATCCAGAATACTACTGTACACATTGTGTAATCAAGTAACATTTATATATTAGGGTTTAAAACTAATACTACTAATAATACTACTAATATCATCTTACTGTGCACCACTGCTATGGTGTTTCCTCTTTAGTTTACCCAGTATTAAACTGAACTACCTTTATGAATTCTTTAGGAGAATACACATTTTAAAACATTACTAGTTGCTACTCCAGCATCTAGAGGTCTTCAATTGTACATTGTGGATTATACAACTGGTAGTTTTAGCCAAGCTATATGTTAGGTCAACAAAATGTTCCAACTCCACAAAGACTGTAATTCCAATAAAGCATTTTATCTTAAATGGAATTGGTTGCTCAGTAACCAGGCAGCTTGTTAGCATTTTCTTGCTCTCTTATGTGATTTATTCTTATGTATGTGTACAATTTTAAAGAAAGCTTTTCTTTGCAAACAGTACACATGCATTGGTAACAGTTGTATAAAAGCCCTAATACCCTAGAGGGCCTTCTTTACTGTGATTAGGGCTCTGGGTATGTTGGTGATGCTGACTGTACTCTGCACTTCATACCAAGCTGCATCACTGTCATACCTATAGAGCTCTCTTGGGTATTTTTGCTATAGTAAATAATGCCAATGTGCATCACAATGAAAATATTTTTCCTTTGAAAAAGAGTTTCTTCTTATTTTATATACATTAACCAATCTGTACTCCACACTCTACCATAGTAAATGATAAATAACAAGTATAGATTCTGTCCATTTGTGGCGATGATGTACAGAATTTTTCTAGTACCAAAAGATATGTGGTGGCAAACAAATTGCAGATAAGAATCTGCTGTATTGCTGTATTGGAGTTAATGGAAATGTTTTGAGATATGGCGTACAAGCATCTAAGACTTATTTGGACCAAATAACACCCAAGCTGAAAGTATTGCTAACCCCAAGACCTAAAACTTATGTTTTTGTAATGAGCAGTTTTCGGAAAAACAACTTTGCTTCAGGTCTGTAGCTTGTCACTATGGCAACAACTTTATGTGTGGGGCAAAAGTAGAGGCAAAGGCTCTTACCCCTGACTCACTGATTCTTAATAACCATGTGCTATGACTAAAGCGTGGTGGTAAAAACATAAAAAACATGTCCTTGTAAGATGTGTCTGCTATGAACCCAATCTACTGGTTGTACAAGTTTGTTGGATCAGCTTATAGTAAAGCAAGCATATTCACTCAATAACGTCGATTGAAAGAGAAAAACTCTGATTGTTCACTGCAGGTTCATTCTTGGCCATAATCTTGCACTCTCTTGCCTTGTGCTGAGGCTGGGTGATACAACATGGCCTTGTTCCCCTTCACCATTCCTCAGTCCTCAATGTTGTCGATGACTTGCAGAGTGTGTTGTACTGAGTCAGGGGAAAGTCTCAATATGTCTTGCTCAGTGAGGTTGTATCTCCGTATCTCCTAGCAATGTCCATTAACTCCTGAGCAGATCTTTCTCTAGGCCGATTAGTTGTGTCGTTGTTATCTCCACTTCCATTACTGCGTGTGGACCAGGGGTGTTGCCAGAATTAAAGCATTTCTGGGGCACAAGCCTGAGCGCTCACATCCCTAAAAATCAACTTTATACCTATACCAAGTTCAGCAGTGACAGCATCTTTATCAAGGGTGCCAATATTTGTGGAGGGACAAAATGATGAGAAATACTGTGCTGATGATGCTGAAATTGTTTGTTTGCAAAAAACAAATATACAGTTCTGGCCAAGACTATTGGCACCCTAGCATTTTATGGAGAATATCTTCTGAAATAATGAAACACCTTTCCGGGTTTCTGAAATGTGTAGTTGGTCAAAGGAATCCCCCAAACATTGAATAACTGGAGCAGGTTGCAATTGAAGAGTGGCATAAACTGCCAGCAGACTGATTCAGGAAGCTTAATGGTGGTTACAAGAAATGTTTGGGAACAGTCATCATTGCCAAAGGCTGTGCAACTAAGGATTAGAAAAGTATATTGTATAACGGCTTAGTTTAGCCCCTACGGTGACCACTGTTGCTATCTGGCAAGTGGTTTGACTACTAAAAACAAACAAAAAACCTCTAAGAAAAGCTATTGTGCCAACTATTCTGGGTGCAGATGACGCAAAGTACAAAAGATGCCAAGTTTTGATGCCCTCTGTTCAATTTGTCTTGCAAGGAAGAGGTAATCTCCGAGGCAGGACAGAAGTCAGGGATATTGAAAGAGGTAAGGTTAAAATAGTAAAAGACTAGCTATGCTTTAATGTTAGCTAGCAACTAGCTAACGTGATTTCGAACTGTGATTTCTTTATATTGCGTTGGCTATGTGGGACAGCTTGTTCTAATGGGACTGAAAAGACCTTGTAGAAGGAGATAGCCCATCCTTGTTTTTTAATTAATTTATTATTATTATTATTATTATTATTATTATTATTATTATTTTTTTTTTTTTTACAAACAATCAACATGCTCAACAAACAAAGTTGAATAGTATTGTTCATCTTTTTGTATCTTGGCTATATGGTTCCCTCCACAAGCACTGGCATCCTAGTTAGATGCTGTCACTGTTGAACTTGGCATAGATTAAAAGTGGATTATTATGGATGTAAACCTGGGGGCCTGTGCCCCAGTAATCTTTGGTTGCCAACAGGCCAGCTTTGTGTATAATTTCAATTAGAGTAGGTTTACCTCAACAATTAATCTGATTTGATATCATATAAAAAATCGCTTGCTGTTCCTGTTTTGTATATTCAAGATTTAGCCATTTACTGTATAACTGTGAGGACAACAAAAGTTGAAAAGAAAACATGATATATTCTATGCTCAAAAACTGTGAAAGTTATATTTTTAAATGTAGATAAAAATGAATGATAGACTAAATAAAATCTCTCTAATGTGTGATAATTACAGTTTTATTATAAAAGATATAGTTGCCACACAGTTATTGGCACACTTTACGTATTATTAGTTACTTCATGTTCTCCCCATGTTAATTACATGGCACAAAATATTCTGTTGAGTTATTGTGCCAAGCCTCAACTGCAGCCTCTTGGATTTGAATGCTATGGGTTTTCAACAATCAGGTTATTGTTTTCCATAATGTTTTGATATAGCTGTACTACTACCATGCATCAAGAGATGCTTTCTTTTGTGGTATGGTTTCTTCAGACTATTTTCCCTAAAACAGCAAGTGAGAACTATATCTGTAACTCATGCACAGTGGAAGGGTGATAGCTTATGGAGATTTTGTTCCCTCAGAGCGTCAGTGTCTGGGGGTTCAATCCTGTCATACTATATACTACCACAGTGAGAAAAAATACACTGATACGAAAAGATGCTAGAGCCTCTCAAAGGAAAATACTGCAAACCATTGAGAATGTAAAAACTGCAGAAAATAGTGTTGATACTATTGATAGCAATGTTTTTTTATTGTTAAGTCCTCACAGGTTTGTGGTAATTACTAGTAAAAACAAACTATCACACTCAGTAGAAATAAAAGAAAATGTGCTTTTGAACAAAATATTTTAATTACCTAAATTATGACCAAAGAAAGAATATATTATGACCATATATATTGTTGTGTATGGGTCATTATTTATCTTGTACAGACTTTTATGGCTAATCTTTACCACTGGTACCATAATCGTAGAGAGGACACACACAGACGC
>CABFOQ010053112.1:0-26424 GCA_900660455.1 Gephyroberyx darwinii
TGTTATTGTATTTGTAAGGCATCCAGTCCATGTGATCAACCCATTACTAGTTGGATAATCTTGTGTTGTTATGAATGAGGACAGTTCAGCAAATACGCCATTTCAACCTATTAGGGCTTTTTTTCTACAAGGCCACTGAAACATCTTGTTGTTGAGGTTTGGCACTACTGTAATGGATTTTTCATAAAGAATAAGCCGTTCTAAGAGCCTTCCCGCATGTTTCCAAACACACTAACACATTTCCGCATGTTTCCAAGCACACGTAGGATTTGATCATACCAAGCGAACAAATTCAGATACCAACAAAATGATGAATCCGACTATGTTCGTAGAAACGTTCGTACTAACGTTATACGATCAAATCTGATTATGTTTACAAGGCAAGAAGAAACACTGTGGATAATGGGCTGCAATCAGATCAATGATGGTCCAATAATGATGTCTGCTTACAGGTAGCTATGCAGGTCCACTACAAGGAACAGTGATATGATTAAATAGGAGAATCCAGTATTTCATATTAAAAATATAACAGCCATGATAGCACGCTGACTCAACGATATTGATACATGAGCAAAAAGATAAGCTAGAGGATTAATAGGAAAAATATCTTTATAAACAATAGGCTGGGTAAAATAAGCACATCAGCTCCTGTAGATAAACCTGAACTGGGGCGAGATACTGTGGTGCAATCTGCAGCACAGCCATTGTTCAGCCCGCTTAAGAATCCCCCAGTGTTCTGTAACTCCTAGTTATATCACTTTCTATGACACAATTACCTGCATGTCAGTAACAATCTCATCATTTCTCACTTTTTAAGCTTAAATAAAGGGGAATGTGGCTGGATGGACTGCTAACAAACTTGGTACAAGTCTTAGCCTGAAAGCGTGACTGGATAACTGACAGGAGGGCCTCCTGACAGAAGGCAGTTAGCGGAGCTAGGCCCCTACCTGTCGGAGCCCCTGACTGTGAGCGCATGGGTGTGTGTTCTATTCCCTTCTCTTCTCCCTGTACACGAATGACATGCATGCTGCCACCCATCCATACATCTGCTTAGGTTTGCAGGCATCACCTCCTGGAGGGCCTAATCACCAACAATGTGTCTGGATACAGGAACGAGGTGGAAGATCTAACATCATGCTGTGCCAAAGACAACCTAGAACACTACACACTCAAAATTGTGGAGATGAGGATTGACTTCTGAAGAAACATCATCATCACCCAATCAAAATCAATAGCTCTGTCCAATCACACAGGATGAAGAAAAGTACGGAAGGGGATTGCTGTCAACCTTGCTCATCTGTACAACCATCTGTTCCAAAACATTACTTCTGGGAGACAGTACCAGTCCAATAAGACCAGGACTAGCAACCATTTTAACAGCTTTGACAGCTACAACCACACAATCTTGAGACTTCCCATTACCACCTACTATAGGAACTGACTGTTCTTGTCCATCCTATTTATCATTACCTAGTGTTGTTTCCAGTCTTTCACTTTTCATAATGGCTGCTAAAGTCTTTTTTCTCTACTCTCTTTCTCTACTACAACTCAGCCCCTATGCCCATGCTCCTCAATGCTTCGATCTTTATTCACACTTCCCATCCTACTCAGTAAAACTAGTTCATGGTATTGTGTTTCAGTGATTGATGAACTCCAACCTTCCCTCTCTGTGGCTGCAACCTACTGTATGCCAAACTGCCTAAATACACATGTTCACAGAATGTATGCTTAATGTACATACATAGAGTGATGTGTATTCTTTATTGAATGGCTTGCTTGTCCTCTCGCACTGAATGTGAAACAAGTGTGTGTACAATATGCACTCATGTCACTATGGGAGTTGTTGATATTCCTCAACCAAGACAAATCCCTGGACATTTACTATACTTGATGACTTAAAGTGTTCTGAGTCTGACCCTAAGACATCTGTCATGTACTAGGTTCAAATCTGATTCATCAATGTTGTTGCTTGTTATCCCCACCCCATTTTCTTCATGTCTCTCTCCACTGTATATAAACTAATAAAATATAAATCTGATAAATATATCAATGGGAGTTTTTATTTAAGAAATTGGGTGCAAGTTTCTTAACTATTAGAGTAAGAGTTAAGTAGAGACATTCAACCATGCTAATAATAAACAGCCTAAAATGTTTATGAATAAACAGTCTACACCTGACTGTCAGTAAGGCAAAGCATCTACAGTCTGAATATACTGTCTAAGCTTGAGCAGAGCATGTTCCAGCCCACCGACTTGAAACGTTGGTTTCATGAGTGCAACCCATGTGCAAGCTAGTACAACACAAAATATTTTACAAATACATACAACATTTATGCTACACTTTAGGCGGCGCACATGCATTTCAAAGAGTCTTTATCTGACAGCTTTCAGTACTGTGATTCAGTTAGGCCTACTGTTGCACTGACTCCCGCTGTCCCTCCATTTATGGATACCATTACATATTGAAATATGAATGTAAAAAACATTGCTAAGAGCATTGCTGTAATATTACCATCAAACTATTGTTTCTAAGGTACAACAGAGACTAACGTTGTCAAGTGTCAAACTGGTAAGAGCCTCACCCTATTAGAAGGACAAATGTGCTGTCTCATCTTTACTAAACATATACAATTATTAAGGACCTCTGCTCTCCTCCTATATTCATATATCACAAATAGAGGTAGCAGCCTGGGAAAGCAAGCCACTAGAGTCCATAAGTTATTATTAGCCAGCAACCATAATAATAGTACTAACTTTAGCAAAATATATTAGATAACAAACTGTATCTAATAAGCCAACCACTAACACTAAATTACTATTTTTGTAAATTTCTATTTAAAAAAAATAAGAACGTAGTTAAGCTGTGTTTCACCAATTATTCTCATAAAGCACTCCCAGAAGATAGCATTAATACAATGCATAGTACTTGAAATGAAATGGTTTAACAAGCAAGCTACAGCTGCTAACGTTAGCTAGCCTTCTCAGCTGACAGACTTAATAGCTATGGCTAAGCGATCCCTAGCTAATGGATTAAACTGCCGTACCTCCACTTAGTTTGGGAATTCTGCCAATTTTGTTGGTTATTTCTGCAGTAAGGGTTCCAAAGTCCTGTTCGTAGGCTTCAAAGTCTGAAGACATTTTGAAGTATAAGTTCGAAACAGGTGGTTTTCTGGTTGACAGTTAGCTCAGAATAATGAAAACAAGACTGGAATGGAGCCCCTTCCTTGAGTCACAGCATATTTTGCTCGGCGAGAAACTGGTTATTCTTTTATTTCTTTCCCACTGAAACGCGTTCAACTAGATGATGGAAAATATAAATAAAATCGTTTATTGCTTAACGTGAATACATAGAGGATTTTTGCAGTTCTGTAATGGCTAGCTCACTAGTCGTTCTGATCAGTTATTTAGTCTGCCGGTTCCTTTAAGGGTTATAATGTGATTCTGAGACACACAAGGTTCCTCTCTGTGCACTGAAGAAGGTGAAAGAAAAATCAAGGAAGTGGCCAGGTTGGTTAATTAAAGTGACAGCCTTTTACTTCATTCACAAAATCTGTGCATGTACGTGTACCATTTAGCATTCATTTTATCTTCCAAGGTGCACAGGTACTTGTTATTCTTGAATTCACTTTTTGTTATCTGGCAGTAATCAATCACGTAGCCTAGGCAAACTGGCGAGCAAGCTAGCTAGTAGCTAACCGGTTTTGCTGCTTTAGCGCTGATGATGCCTGATGGGGTTATTGATGCAACATGAGGAGCAAAAGGTATATTAACTGATTTGGGATTGATTGTCAAAAGCAGTTCCTCTCCTTTTGGTCTCTTGGCAGAATGGACAGTGCTAGCGTAATTCTACTGAGGTAATCTTTGAATGGGAATTAGCTAGCTTGGGAACACTAGCTAGCTAATTAGGTCGCTATGTTGCCGAGTTGATTTGGCTTCGCATCCACCTTCTTCGAAATGCTGCCATGCACAATACAGACTGTTGTGTTTCGTATGACCCTGTCGCTTATAGTCCACCTTCTGACAAGCCATTACTTAGAAAAGCCCTGTTTTCTCAAAGTGGCTAATCGACACTATTCTGGCAATATGCCAGTGATGCCCAAAGTGTGGAAAGGTTGCAGAGAAGCTGATTGTTTGTGCTTTTGAATGAAGGGTGGCTGGTGACTAGTAGAACTCAGCTACGGGATGAGACAGGGTGAAGCCACGGGAAGTGCAGATTTTACACAAGCCTGTAATTATCCACTGCATGTCCACTTCTCTTCAAATCCACCATTATTTGGTGTTAAGCAAAGTATATAAAGAAATTAACAGTCCGCTGTTAATAGAAACTAGTACATTCAGCCACCCAACTGAAAAATGAATTTACCCCACTACTGACCTAGAATGAGTATGAATTCTTAACCTCCCCACATTCAGGTGAACACATTGAATAGCAAGTGCATTTGTTTGAAACAAACAGCTGTTGACACTGTCAGTGTTTAACAGTCAAGCTCATAACATTATGCTTGTGAATTGTAGCATCACTGTTCCTGATGTGTTCTTGTTGTTTTTCTCTTAGATGGGGATTTTGAGTCTGTCACAAGGATAGCGTGCTCCCAAGATTGGTAAGAGAGGATGATGCTCTTTGCCAGCACAAGAAACAATGGGACACAGAAAGACCCTATGACTCACGACCCAGCCAGTTGCTGGGTACTCAGAAGACGAGAAAAAACATGTGCATTGTCTGCACTGCTGACTCTGCAAGATAGCAGTGGAAAAAAGTAACACATTCAACTTGTGTCACTACATTTCAGGAACTCACCAACCAAAATACCAATACTAACTTTCTGAAAAAAATGAACTTCTTGTCAGCCTTTGTGACATTCGAGAACCTCCATGAGGTGCGGCGATTGTGCCACTGGGGTCCAGTGATAGCCCTGTCTGTCATTGCTGTGTGCTCCACTATGGCCATTATGGACTCCATTATCTGGTACTGGCCACTAGATACTACAGGAGGCAGCATCAACTTCATCATGCTCATCAACTGGACTGTCCTCATCCTCTACAACTACTTCAACGCTATGTTTGTTGGACCCGGGTACATCCCTCTTAGCTGGAAACCAGTAAGGATCTCAGTGGGGATTAAGTGTACTTACATGCCTTTGTCACTGATGTTTCGATAGTGTGGAAAAGTGGTCAGGAATATTGTGCCACAATTCCTCAATAAGGAATGTAGGACAGTTGTGGAAAGAGCTTATATCAGATGTTTGACATTTGTTTATCCCTAAACAGGAGAGTCAACAAGATTCCCAGTACCTCCAATTCTGCAGAGTGTGCCAAGGGTACAAGGCCCCCAGATCCCACCACTGTCGCAAGTGTAACAGGTAGCTAAAATTTTTTTCTAGTGACAGAAGTAGGTTTCGACCATTTAATGGGTTTCCACCCGTGTGAAAAACTGGTGACCTAAAGAAGACTCAAGTCACAAGTTCCCCAAAATAAACATGTCACTCTCCTCTTGGTGGAGCACTTTTTGTTCACTACCTGTTAGTTCCTGAGTGCTAAGCCATTTGATTGGTCCATGCCTGTGAGCCACAACTTAGAGAATTCAAGTCTATAGTAGAGACTTGTGTGTTTCTATTAGTAAGCTGGTCTGGGTAAGCCAAGCCTGAGATGTTCATAAACATGTCACTACATTTCCTAAACACCTGGTCATGTCCCCCCTGCTTCCTGTCCCTCAGGTGTGTGATGAAGATGGACCACCACTGCCCTTGGATCAACAACTGCTGTGGCCACCAGAACCATGCCTACTTCACCAGCTTCCTGCTGCTGGCTCCACTGGGCTGCTCACACGCCGCCATCATCTTCATTATGACCATGTACACTCAGCTCTATGAGAGGGTCAGTAGTCTCCAAACCCCACTTCACATCTCTTGAGTCAGGCTGGTATTAATAGCACACTGGATTAGTGTATTAAAAAATGGCTACCCAATGTAAATGGTTAGCCTTAAAGTAAAAGAAAAGATCTAGTCTCACACAAGCTATATTTATTTGAGTTTGTGCGTTATTATGTCCTTTGGTGTCATTGTGTTTAATGACACTTATCAGCGCAACTTTTCCTAACTCACAGTTTCTTCACAAAGTTTAGTTGCTGCCACACTTCACTTTTTTTACCTTATATTCACTGCAGATCTCATTTGGTTGGAGCACTGTTAAGATTGATATGAGCGCCATGCGGCGTTTCCAGCCCCTCGTGCCCTTTAGTGTGCCCGCCTTTGCTGCCACGCTTTTCGCCTTAGGCTTGGCACTGGGCACCACCATTGCCGTTGGCATGCTTTTCTTCATACAGGTAAGCCTTTCATATTGTGAGCTTTGTGGTTCAGAAAGTCATTGGCCACGGAATCTGATGTTCAGTACGAGCATCCATTGAACATCCGCATTGAGTAAGCAGTGGAAAATAGCCATGCAATTCTAAAATAATTCCTGATTATGTTTAAGTATATGTTTCTTCAATACATTTTTTTCTCTTAACATTTTAACCACTCCTTCCTAGATGAAAGTCATCCTTCGAAATAAGACCTCAATCGAGGCCTGGATCGAAGAAAAGGTAAGAATGTCCGTCTTTGTTGTATAGTCCCTTCAGAAGGTATTCATCCTCCTTGACGTTTTCTGCATTTTGTGATGTTACAGTGTAATTTTAAAATGGATTAAGTAAGGATTTTTTCTCCATACAATATCCATAATGTCAATGTAATAATAATAATGTCAGAGATAATGTTTTCTAACCATTACTGGAGCTTTGCATTATATTGAAGAAATGTCAGCATGTTGCCATGATCTGGACATAAACTAGGTCTCTTTCTTGAAGCTATGTCTCCAGCAGATGAGAGCAGAGTGAGCACTGCACATTTAGTTCATTAAGTTTCATTAAAAAAAAATTCCAAAGTCTGTAGAAATCAGAGACAGACTTGTGAGGAGGCATATATTTGATGTAGGGTATAAAACTATCTCCAACTCACTGGGAGTCCAGTAAGCGCCACCATTACAAAATTACAAAATTACAAAAAATTACAAAAAGCATCATGATGTGGGGTGTTTTTTGAGCAGCAGGGACTGGGTTTTGTAAGGATGGCATGAACAATGAAAGGAGCCACATACAGACAGACCCTTGAGATCCTGTTTATGTGGGGCAACAGTTCATGTTCCAACAAGACAATGAACGCCTTCAAGACAATAATGTCCTTGAGTGGCCCAGGCTTCCTATTGAAAATGTGTCATATGGACCATAGGTATTCACAGACACTCCCTATCCAGCTTGACTGAGCTTGAGCAAATCTCTAAGGGAGAATAGGAGAAAATCTCAACATGTGCCAAGCTGATACAGATGTATCCAAGAAGTGTCCTTCAACAAAGTATTCTCTCAGGGGGTTGTTGACAAAAGGTCTCAATCCATTTTGAATTCAATCTGCAAAACCACAAAATGCATAAAAAGTCAAGGGGGTTGACTACTTCCCGAAGGCGCTGTATGTTAGATTGAACTCAACGGAATTAGACCAACTCTTGAAGACGGCCACAATCTCAGTCCACCGAGTGTTTGCGAATAGACATCTTGTTATCACTGCAAGTGCTGTTTAATCCATTGCATGTTGGCTTGTCCAATAGACTTGGCCCCAGCATAGTGCCACAGGCCATGGGGCAGGTCATGGGCTTACCTCACCACTGTAGAGCAGTTAGTCAGGTACAGTAAACACTGACAACGCCCCACCCATTCTCTCTCTCTCTCTCTCACACAAACACACACATACACACTACTACCCCTTCTCTCTTCCACTAGGCCAAAGACCGAATCCAGTACTACCAAACAGGGGAGGAGTTCATCTTCCCCTACGACCTCGGCAGCAGGTGGCAGAACTTCAAGCAAGTCTTCACCTGGTCAGGGATGCCCAAGGGTGATGGCATTGAATGGCCTGTCCATCCCAAGTGTCACCAGCACACAATAACCGTAGGTTTAGTTTGTTTGTGTTGAGCTAGTTCATGTCGACACTACTGTTTATTTGTTTTGTTTCTATGCTATATTTCTCACTATGTAATGTGAGTGTGTATGTTAAATGATGTATAGTTTAAATGAGCTTTAATTTGTAGAATGCTGGTATAAATACAGTACAATCTTATTAGTTCTACTATATGCACTACAATGTGATGAAGCCCAAACCCTTTTGGTATCTGCAAGCATCTTTTCCATTCAGAGTTCATGCTGACACCCAAGTACAAAAACCTCCCACATCTGTGTCAAACAGTAGTCCATTAATAGGTGCTGTTTTTATTCTTCTTTGAACAGATTGAGCAACTGAAGCAGAAAGCTGACAAGCGAGTGAGAAGTGTAAGTACATGCCACATTTGTATTGTAACATGAGTGTAGTGTTGATTGTCAGACAGCAGAGGAGAGCAAGAGTGGGCCAGTGGGTCAGACTTCGACATGCCCCTCATATATTTTGCCCGGCAGGCTAAAGTGAAAATAATCATCTTTTCATACATTACATTCACAATTCATTCATTCAGTTCTTAACACACAGCAGCGCAATTAATAAAATATTAATATTAGCGTAGGAGAGTAGCGTTTTCTCTAAAGAACACACATCTGTAAAGACTATGTTACTATAAACGCATCATATCATGCCTTAATCTAGGCTAGTCAGAGCAGTAGAATAACCAGATGTCTCTTATGCCTTGGTCAGCAGGTCCAATACCGGGCAGTGGAGGACTACAATGGAGCCTGCTGCCCTCTCAGCAAGGGTATCCACACCTTCTTCAGGACGCCCTGCACCGAGGAGCCAAGGATCCCTCTCAGCAAGGGGGACACTATCCTGGCCACCCGGGGCACCAAGTGAGTCCATCTGTTCAGAGCTTTTCAGCGATGACGGTGGTGGTTTGTCTCATAGCCTTCTTGGGTATTCTACCGATTGAGGATTCATGGTGAATCCACGATGAATGGCCTGTGCATGATGATTGTAGCCACCTAATTAATGTTTTTCACTTTAGATGGTGGATGTATGGAGACAAAGTTTTGAGTGAAGCTCAAATGAAAGGTATAAGTTGTTGTTTTTTTTAAAAGTTTGAACACATTTTTTCCCCACAGTAAATATTCCATTGCAGTTTGAACAATCCACAGTCAGCAATAAATGACTGGCAATGTCTTTTCTCTGTTTTGGCCATCAGTGGGAGAGCGCATAAGGGGATGGTTCCCGAGGCGTTGCGTGGAGAAGTGCCATTATGACACAGCTGCCAGTGATCCCACCAGCGAGAAGAAAATTAATTGATATACTTCAGCAGGCTTTATATGGAGCAGGGGAGTTCAACTAAACAAAAGGACCAGTACTGTCTGCTTGTGTGCACATTGGGCAGACCACAGACCTATCCACCAGATGTCATGTGTAACCTAAACTCTGGCTCACAATCAACAAATTGACATTTTGATCAGAATTCATACAGTTCAACTCTAACTTGAAATCTTTTAAGGTTACATAAACGATAGTAGTTTAGAGTTCTTGACAGGAGTTCTCTGAATCTGAATTGGCCCATTGCTGTCAAACGGATGGTTTCCCACTCTAATAAAGCCTTGGTGATGACTACAAACGCATGCAATTCTCCCAGTGTCTGTCTTGAGGGGAACTGGTCCCGTGGGTTTACTTTGACTCCTCTGACCAAATTGAAACCCAGCAAGAGTCTTAATTTCCAAGAGTTGCCACAAGGATTTAATGTGACTTCATTATGATTAGATGACTTTTTACTTGAATCTGTTTTCACTTGTGTTGATGTCCTTTTTGCGACTTATGCAATGCCTCTGCCCAGATAACCATAGGGCTTCGTCATGCAACTCTTTCTACAGATGATAACACTTGATTTCTTTTTATTATTTTTGTAAAACAAGTTGGTGGCCTCAAAGTATACATTTTTAAAAAATCCTCTCTGAGAGTTGTGGTTTGGCTCAGTCTATACAATTGCAATGAATCCTTTGTATTTCAAAGCAATTTAGAGCCTTCAGCTAAGTGTTGAAACCATAATTCATTTAGACCTCATTTAACATTTTGATAAGTTTTAAAGGCATAGGGAGGTAGAGCTTCCTCCAAATGCCCCATCAATTTAAGAACCAAAACACCAAATAATGTTACCCCACCGTGTAACTGTAAGGGGGTGCAAAATGCAGTAAGGAACCGTGTGAGCCCCAGATCTAATGGAGTGCCAGGTATAGAAAAAGCACACCAAAATGCCTACAGATATTAAATGGAAACTTAGAACAACAAAAAAAACTTGGCGGACAGCAGGTGGAATTCTAATTAAAATGGAGAGAAAATCTTAAATCAGTCAGTTTTGTGCCTCATCAATGCTGAAGGAAGATTTTCTTTGGTGTATTTGCTCAGAAATTAATAAACTGCTACTTGACACAGAAAGTAGGATTACCAAGATTGTTGGGGTGTTTAGAACAAATAGGATTTGTGTGTTACTACCAAATTCAATCAGCCAAACAGAAGATAGATCTTTGTGTTGTATCTCTAGACCCTAAAAATGCATTTGGTTCAGTACCACACAACCTTCTGTACACCATTGGCATTCACTATGGTGACAGAGGTGAACATAAAGGCATCAAAGTGGGTTCATCAGGACATGTATGGATGATATAACAATTATGACTACAACAGCAGCCTGTACGAAAATGTTGCCAAGTTGAATGGTGACCTAAAATGGGCTAGGATGAGAGTAAAACCATGAAAATTGAATATTGTAAACTGTTGGGCTTGTTACTCCAAAAATGTGATGGTCCTTTTTTTCTCGTTACTTATTTAAAAAGTAATATTATGTTACTTGTCTACTTGGGAGAAGTAATTAGTTACCTGACTGCCTTACTGGTTGTATCACTTTTACCAATAAAAAACGGAGATTGTTTCCTCTTACCTTAAAAATACCTCTCCTGTGCGCCTCTGTGAAAAATAATGCGCAGCTTAGTTTTAGTACCTGTATATAGTTTACAATGAACTATTTTTGTCGTTTTCTTCTTTGCAAAGTAATGTGTGTAATGTATGATACATAAGTTAAAGAGAATGATATATGTTAGGAACTGGCTAGGTGTCACATTTAGCAATGTGCTGTAACACTGTATGGGAAGAGGGTCCTTGTTTGACCTCCATCCAGCCTAACAGGAATTCATGAAGCGGAGGTGACACTAATGAAGACACGACAGTAAAATGTGTGGGCTTGATGTGATTGGTTCTGCCTCCTCATATTTTCCTGGTTTATTCAAAGTAGCAGTTACCCAGTCATTATTAAAGAAGTCAAACCTAAAACATGAAGATCTGAAAAATGATGCAATCTACCAATCCAATCTATCTCAAAAATACTGCCAAAACTTGTAGTCTAGCAGTTCACTAGTTTATCAATTTAAACAATATATACAACCTCCTCTTGTCTGGCTTCAGATGCCAGCAAACCACTTGAAACACAGTGCAAAGATGCAATATCCCTTTTAGCCCAAAATGTATATTTTAGTTTCATTTCAGTTTTGGGAAAATATACATTAATTGGCCTGGTGAGGGCACTTTAATTAAAGGTCATAACTGCTACACCACCAGGGTGAATTTCATGAAACTTGGAGGGATGACGTATCATTGGTCCATGGGGTGTTTGACCTTCGATGTCAGTCCAGGATGATGTCAAAAAGGTCTTTACCCGTGGGCTGGGTTGGCAGCAATACTTCTTTGCCCCTTTCCTTGCTCTTGCATCATGGAGGTTTTTGATGGAGAGCAGCTAGTCTGGCCATGGAGTGGGAGGAGGCGGAACCATTCTAGACTGTGATGAATGATGTGAAGATGCTTTCAATGATGGATCTGTTGCGAAGCTGTTGAGGTTGATGCAGGAAAAGCATCCTCTGCTCATCCCATTTCAAGATGTTGCAGATGGTGGTCTCCAGGAATTTGAACAACTCTGCTGATTACCATTGGAAATTAGCTTGTGAGTTCTGGAAGATTATCCTCATCCACCATCTGGAGAGTGTTAACAGCAAGATTGTTATGGGCACATGATGCACTTGTTCCATCTCTCGTTTTTACCATCCAAGTTTTTATCTTTTAAGTGTCCTTTGGTGTCTGTTAAACACTTTGTGATAATCCTGGTTGTTAAAAGTGCTCTATAAATAAACTTGACTTAGCATTACCAAGTGTTGAAGTACCTGGCTGCTGTAACAGATTAAATGAACAGAATTCGTTCTTTTCCTGGTGAGAGAAGGAACCCTATTCATCAAAAAGGCTTTGTACTTGAAGGTGAACAATTTAAGAAAGAACTATTATTGGGCAGGCACAAGCTAGAGCAGCTATGGGAGGCTAGGGATTGAGAAATGCTATGCAATTTACAATCCCATCAGACATGGCCAGCACCATGACCAGGTCAAAGATCTAACTTGGTAATATGGTCCAAGTTAGGTCCTTGTGCTTGCCAATGGGGATCAATAAAGTTTCACATATTACTGAGCCTGTGTTGGTGAAGTGTCAGGGTAGTGTAGGTGTAGTGGTGAGCCCAGATCTGATAAGTGTTAACAGGCGCTGTGGCATCTGGAATGCCAGAATTTATGCAATGTACCACGATGGTTAACATCAATCTAACAATTTGCACATAGGTGTTCCCCCCAAAAAGCACAAAAGGCAGGCGATATAAAATCCTGTGGATTGGTAACATAATGGCAGTCCTGAAAAGATAACTATTGTAGCAACACTGGAAAGGTTGCCATGCTAGTGTTCAGTCGTCATATAGACCCATCACCAGCCTTTCAGCAGTCAGCACTCAGCGCGAGATTTAATTGTGACTCTGCAAGATATCATATCACAAACATTACCCTCATTGGATGGTTAAAGATGTAGAATACTACATGGCCATAGAAATGTACATTCATAGCTACTTCGAACAAAACTCTTGGTCGTGTCACGAAGCTTGAGACACTAATGTGCTCAAAAATTGCATCTCATGTGAGAAGTACAAATATACCAAGAGTTTCAATAACAAAGACATTTGAATTACACAAGAAAATTAGTTTTGTGTCTTCCTTTTGAAAAATCCTTTTAGAAGACAATGTGGAGAGAAGAGATAGGAATTGATAATCAAGCTACAGTCGCTCTATGGTTGCCATGGTATGGCAAACTGATGCCACTTTGGACCAGGTTTATACAGATCCTGGTTTGACATCACACAACATTTACAGTGCAACGTGTCCAAACATCTGCTTATAGCAGTCTTGGAAACAATGGGTGTGTATTGCACTATGGGCTGGACCTGGAGGACTAAATTATGTGAGTTAAGCAGCCTGCCATCTTTCTGCTTCTGTCCCATTGCTCCACTAACTGTTTAACAGAACCTCATGGTCTCAGAAGTCTCTCAGATCTTACGGTCTCAGGTCTCCAATATACATAGTGAATCTCATAGTGAACGTCATAGCTTTAAGCAAGCCATGGAAGTCATTGTGTCACTCATACACATTCATCTTTTACAGAGCAAGAGGTGAACTGATTCCTATTTTAATGTCAAAGTCAAAAGGGTTGTAGCCAGAATAAAAAACAGTGATGGTGTATGGGTGCATTATGTTATTGAGAGGTGACATGATGTTTGTCCACCTGTGGGTGGAACAGTGCCTGTAGTTCAGCCAGTGTAACCTGTACATAGGAGAAAGATAATTACACATTTAATGATGATTCACTTCCATTTATAAGCTTACTTTGTTTTGTTGTATTCGAAATTGTCAATCACTGGTAAAATGTTAGTGTAAGTAGAATCTGTTTCGGTTGCTCTAATAAAAGGTATGCACCATAATGAGATGAAGTTCAATTATTTTGAGTGCAGGAGGTGCAAATCCTTCCCTCGTTTTGCATCATTCGCGCCCCCATTTTCATTATTTTGTGAGCACAATTTCAGAATTCGTGCGAAATTAACAGTTAGTGAAACGTGTAACCGTTTTATAAAGCATGTGCTCAGCTTAGCTCCTGCAACAATTTTCAAGTTGTTTTCACTCATTCGCCATAAGGAGTTTAATTTATGACTTACTTTAGGCTCAACCTGAAGCTCAAGCAGTTACATGACAAGAGAGGTTCCTGATTCCTCGGGCAGTGTTCTTAACCAATCACTGAGTCAGTAAAATGTCACGTGACTCTCCAGTTATTGAGTGACTGCCGCTAGCTACATGTGTTAACAGGACTGACTGGATTTGAATGCTTTCTTTGATATTATCAGAACTACGCTAGCTATCCACTATGTGGATAGGTTATCAATCATCCGATTGCATAAACAGTCCTTTCTTCACTTCGCTTCATATTTGCTGAACACTGGTAAGCTCATGCTAAACCGATAACCTTAACTAGCAAGGGTAACTGTTACCTCTAGTAACGCCTGCCAGTTTAGCACATCAGTTTAACGTTAGTTAGCTAATCCAGCTATAAGACACAGTGACTGAAATATGAATAGCTGGCAGACGGCAAGATAACGGTAATTTATACGACCTTAAGATGTTTCGTTTTTTACGTATTGTTGCTAGCAGTTACCTTCTAAGAAAAGTCTTGTCTGCTAACAGTTAGCTTATCGATAACGACAACGACCCTCTATTCAGTCAACCAGCGGTACAGATGGATAATCTTGGTTACGGCAGGTCACAACTATTCAATCTGCTTTATTGGCATGACAGGACAGGAACCTGTGTGGCCAATGTAATGTATAGATTCAGGTAATATAAACAGATGTCTAGTAATAGTTCAACAAAATCAAATATCAGTGTTGTCAGAAATAATATAATAGATAAATAACGATTCACATCAATTCATGTACTATATGTGTGTAGGCATATATATTTGTATAGACATGCATACAGGTATACATAGACATGTACACACACATATATGCTATGAAACATTTTCCTAGCATTGCATGTCTCCCATATCAGCTGACGTCTAGTTCGTTTACATTTTCCTCCAGGTGTAACTGAAGCTTTTCTTTCTCTTCTCTGTAATTTGGAATGTTTCTAGTAACGCTTACTAGATAAAACCCCGGGAGTGGCAGTGGCAGCACAGTCTGTCTTCTCTATTTCTGTGGAAACACACATGCTAGCTGGATTGTTTGTATCAATTCACTTTGTTGAGTTAATCTTTTCTGATTTATTATTACTTTGGTTCCTACTTTGGTCTTTTAACTGGGTCTTATGCTTCTTTGATTTTTCACCTTTGGTTGGCCTCAATTATTTTTCTTGGCCTTTCTTGTTTTCCTTTTTTATCAGAAAGTAATTGTTTTCATTGGGAGCTCTCAACTGGTGCTCTCTTCTCTCTCCCCTAACAGCGCCTTCTCATATACCGTGACCAACCAACAACATGTCCATGTTCAGCACGGGCATCCTTGTGCTTACTTCTCCTCTCCACACCCTTCCCCCACGGATTGCTCCAGTGCTCAGCTCAGCTGCCCAGGTGGTAGAGCGAATCCTGTACATCCACCTCCACCCCGGGCTGAACCTGGGAAGCGGGAGCCAGCCTCTGCCCATTTGTATTCCACCAGTGGTGGACCTCTCCAGCCTCATTACCCGCCTTTACTGCAACGCAGCTGATGTGTGTGGGCACCTGGATGTGCGCGTGTTGCTGACCAATATTTGTGCCCAGCCAGCCTCCTCCAGCCCTGGGAGCACAATTCCAAATTACCCCTTTCCCACCCCACAACTCCTTTCTCACTCTCCAGAGGTGGTGCTAACAGACTTTCCTCTACAAGACCCAGGCCAGTCATCTCTGGTTACCCAGTGTCTGCAGAAGTACGCTGGCCACTGCTACGTCTGTAGCCCCCGTCTGGCCTCTGTGCTGCTCCACCCACAGCTGGTGAAGCTGCAGAAGGTGGAGGCGGTTGGGCAGAAGAAAGAGGAAGTGCCGAAGAATTGTGAAGAAAAGGCAGAGCCCTTGGATACCTACAGCGATGTGGTGGTAGGGGGGACGTTTGACCGGCTCCATGGGGCCCACAAAACGCTGCTCAACATGTCATGCCTACTAGCCAACAGAAGGTTTCTTATTGGTGTATGTGACGACAAAATGCTGAAAAGTGAGTGGTTTTGAGAGAGACGAATGAGGGTCATTGTTTGAACATTCATCTCCCCTCCCCATCTCATATAAATGCCGATTTCCTTTATTATTCCTCATTTCCTTAGACTCTTTACATCCTAATATTTCTACATGTTAGTGTCCAGTGTCAAGACTACAGTGTATTAGTGATGTGTTTCAATATCTAGCCTAATATTTCATATTTGAAATCGAAGATAAGATTACTTTATTGTATGGAAATTTGTCGAATTCAGTCTCAAGGACAGAAGTTACAGCCTCACACTTAAAACATGATGTAGGTGTAAATCAGATTCAGAATCACAATAACTTTACCATCAATAATTGCACAGTAATTTGATGATATTGGTGCAGAAACATATTTACTATTGACAACTCTTGTGTGTCGGTCAAGTGTACCACAATGAAGTTCTACTGAACAGAATGAGATGAGAAGAATTATGAGCATTGGAGAGACAACATTTCTGAGGCTTAAAAGTGTCAGTGTGAAATGACAGATCCTTTCCCTCCTGGCCTCAGAAAAGGTCCTGAAGGAGCTGATCGAGCCCTACGCCTTGCGGGTCCAGAGACTACAGGAGTTCCTGCAGGACATCAAGCCCTCACTGCACATAGAAATCATGCCCCTTGACGACCCCTTCGGAGCCTCTGTGGTTGATTCCCAGCTGCAATGCATTGTGGTCAGCGAGGAGACGAGAAAGGGAGGCGAGGCTGTCAACAAGAGGCGCGTTGAGAATGTAAGTCAGGAAAAGGACCGTTGTAAATATGTGCAATATGTCTTTTACCATTTAACTCTTCCACGGTGAGGCTGTCTTCATCTATTTGGCAATTACACATTGAAACTATCAAAACTAATTTCACATATATATAACCTAATGTGCTTTTAGAACAGCAGAGGAAGAGATGAATAGTTCTAGACTGTTGTTTCAGTCTATGCTAAGTACAGTCGACAGCATGGGATGGCACTGTAGATTGAACAACAGCAGAATCAACAGTTAAGCTAATGGTTAGCTAACGGTTTAGGCAAGTAAAACAACTTAAGCTTAACAATTAAGTTTAGGAAACCTAAAAAACTTTGGTTAAGCTGAGGCAATTAAGACAACTTGGTTGAGGTTAGGGTTTTAGACTTTTGAAACTTAACTCACAGTACAAAGATTATTTAATCAAACTCTGGTCAGGGGAGTTGAATACAAACTATCCACCACCCTGGCCTCCACGCCCTTACTTCCCAGTACACTGTTTCGGATCATGTCTCCATATAATCCTTTTGTGATGGGGAAACATATTTCTCACTTTGTACACGGAGCACATGTTTGCATTTTAAGACATCGTTTTAAAAATGCAAACGTGCTTATGTTTCGAGAGCCTAGCCCTTTTACCCTATCTAGTGCTAAATATTTGGCACACCTTTGTTTAAAGTTCTGTTCAGAGTGGAAGACGGACGTCACTCTTTTTTTAATACGCAGGTATTCATTGTCGTGGCTGTTTGTTCTTGTTAAACAGTGTCTAGTCTCAGTGAGCTATGTAGAGGTTAGTTACTCACTACTGGAAAGGAAAAAACAATTGAAGAGCAGACAATTTTAACTGTTGCTTGAACATACCTTTCAGAGGGCAGGGCAGGTTTATTTCTGTAGTCAATAGTTTTTATCTTGAGTCCAAAGCATAGGCTATTTTTAACACTTCTAACATTCATGAATTGCTTGAAATCTACCTGTACTATTCCTTCACGCTGTTGTGCAGTTTGTCTATACTGTTTTGTCTAGAAATGTAGGTTATTGTTTGCTATGTTTGGTATTGATTGGGGGAAAAATAAATTGCAATAATGATTACTGTTATTTCCAAATCGCAAGAGGCAGCAATATTTTTTTAAGCGTTTCAGATTGTCTCATATACAAGGTATTCTGGTGAAAAATCCTTAGCCTATGTGTTAGGTTGTATGTCCCAGAAAGGCCTTCAACAAAGGCGATTCCACACTCACACAAAACATACTTTTCTATTTCTGTAATTATTTATTCTAGGAGAGCAGAGGTACATGTTGCTCCAGACATCAGTGTCTTAATCTTTGGTGCACATTATTATATAACTAATATCTTGTGCTCTCTCCTCCTTGAGCCAGGGTCTTCCAGGTCTGGTCCTCCATGAGATCCAGTTACTGAAGGATGCCCACCACGCTGAGACAGAGGAGGAGAAGATCAGCTCCTCCAGCCTACGCTCTCGTCTCCTGGGCACCCTCCTGACCCCCCCTAAAGTAAGGCCTTCGAGCAGCACCTGATGACACAGTATATTGAGGAGATGGCAATAAAAACAAAGTTCAATATTGAACCAATGAGGAAATGTAATTGTAATGAAACCCTTTTTAATCGCCAGACCATCATATACACATTACCTCGCATCACACTAGTGGTGTCCAATCATGTGCCATGGAGGGCCAATAGTGTGCAGGTTTTTCTTCCAAACTTGCTCTCTGCTAATCAGTGAAATCAGCTGCTGTAGTGTTTGGTTGGAAGGGAAATCTGCAGACTTGGCCCTCTGTGGCACATGATTGGACACCACTGGTCTAGACGTACAGGGTTCTGTGTTTTGTGTAGAGAGCCTGATAAAAACCTTGTATCAACTCAACAACGGAAGATCCTTTTTTTTTCCTACAATATTGAACTTTGGATGTTACTGTCCACGAAGTGATGTTACTCCCGCTGCTAGCTGAGTCTATACATTCAACAAGTCAAGTTTATAAAACACGTAACAAGTAAAAAAAATAATAAAATAAAAAAAACAAGTAAAGGAATAACAGGTTTTCAGACCTGTTTCAAAAGGAAAAGCTTCCAGTCATGAATGAAGAGTCAAATAGGGCTTTGAAGTATGACCTAGATCATAAACATCCTACATCTTTAATTTGGCCTGCTGTTTTCTCATGGCATTTGAGTCGTGGAATAGCAGTTTCATGAAAAAAAATATGTACATGGGCTCTTCGTAGCGAGAGTCCACCACTATGAGCAATCTAGTGAAACCTTAATTTTTAACTGTTTTGATAGGAACCGTCATTTGCTGGGTAAAACATTACAGCACATTACCTCTTGCCAGCGTATGCTAACGTTCAATGTCCATGTTAAGTGTTTGGTAAAATAGCACTCACTTACGAGAGAGAACAAGGCTTACATGAGTTTGTCTTATCCTAACCTGGGGGAACATTGTTGTATTCTTTAAGTCAAGTTTAGGTTTGTCACAAAGTGCTTTACAGAAAACATCACAAACTCAGAGAGAGAGACAAGTAAGGCAAGTGACAAAGTTCTGCATTCTGCAAATCAGTTCACAAGACAAACTTCAGGTAATGGTGATCTTGTGTCAATGTCTTAGGTCAAATGAACAGCTAGGGGTGATGATTTAACATAGACTTCAGTGTTTCCAGAGAGGAGGATGGCTCAACTTGAGCTCAAATAGAGGCCATCTCTCTGTAGGAGGCGTGGCCTGCCCAGGAAGCTGTTTGTCATTCTTGCCATTGCAGATGTATTGTCCTGCCCTATCCCCACCCTTTGTTAAAGGATTTCAATAGAAATCAGCCTCAGGGCTTGTCTGTGGTGCTTGTCTGATGCTTTCATGTGTACATTACATTACACTTATTGCACTCGTTGACAAGATTTGAACAGCAAGATTTTCTTCATTTCTTATCATAACCCGATACACCACTGTGACTTATCTTCTGTTAGGACACATCCCATCTCCCTCTACTTCCATATGTGATTGGCCTGACGGGGGGCAGTGGCAGTGGAAAGACCTCCATCGCCAAGCAGCTGGAGGCCCTGGGTGCGGCCCACATCGACTGTGATAAACTGGGCCACAAGACGTATCAGCCGGGCACAGCAGCCTACCACCGGGTGCTGGAGGAATTTGGGTCAGGTGAGGAAACCTATTGCCACCAGGCAATATTATGAACACCATTTTCTTCCTCTACTACTTGAAACAACTCTTTATCTGTATAGCACTTTTCAATGACCTTTAAAGCAGAACCATAAATGATTTTAATAAAGGGAAGAAATAATAAATACATATAAATACATTATATAAAGGCCTGTTTTATTCATGGGTGTACACCATACTGCAGCTATTCTTTACTAAAGGAGATAGTTGGCTCCCAAGACACACACACACACACACCTTCAAATCATATATTGTCACTGGCCATTATATCTGATGCATTTCAATGCAGTGATGTGAGTTTGTTGTCATTTTTAGATCTTCTGCATGAAGATAAAACCATCAACACACGTGCATTAGGAAGGAAAGTTTTTGGAAACGAGGTAACGTGGCCAATATGAACAATGTTTCTGCTTACTATAACAATGCAAATGTCAGAATTTATTGCCCGTTAACTGAGGTAGCTGTGTCTGATACAGGAACGGTTAAAAGCCCTAACGGACATTGTATGGCCCGAGGTCGCACTTCTGGTCAAGAAGAGAATCCTGCAAGCCAGAGAGGAAGGTATTATTTATCTTTGCAGACTTAACATGTTTTAACGCTGGGCATCTGGGGTAATCATTGGGCCTGAACTCCTTCCTAAGACTGTGATAGAGAAAATAAAGAAAGACCATTGTTTTTTTTGTACTCTCATTGTAGAGATTTCCCCACCAATCATCTGACACTTTGTCCTGCCCAGGTAAACAGGTATGTGTGATGGATGCAGCGGTTCTCCTGGAGGCAGGCTGGACAGACATGGTCCACGAGGTCTGGGTCACAGTCATCCCTGAGGAAGAGGTACGAGCACCTAGGGTGGGCATGCAGTGAATTTGTTAGAGAATATGGCGATGACTGCCTCACATGTCCCACCTCAGAATGTGAAGCCACAGAGGCCACGAAATTTTGAATCGTCGTATGTAGCAGTTTGGTGAAAACGTTGCTGAAGTAGCATTTCTCACTGAAAGCAATGGCTACTGCTTGCCACAAGCTGAGAAGCTGGGTTTGGTTTCCATGAGGAATGCCAACAATGTGAAGACACAGTTTCTCACTGGACTGATGTGTCAATACAGCAATGTTGCCACCACCACCACAAATGCCTGGTGAAGGAAAGTAACGGTTAGAAAAGTCAAACTAGTAAAAAACAGTTTCTTTAATGCAAAACCTTTTTCGCCATGTCAAATATCTGGTGGGTAAATAGCCGAGCAAAATTCAAAATGTTCTTTTTCTTTTATTTTATTGCAAAAGTCAAAATAAAAGACGACTCAGAAAGACTCACCTCGTCAACCATCAAGGCTAGCCCTCAGTGCCTAATCCCCAGCTACCTCCCCTCTGACTCCTCCCCCTCCTAGGCAGTATTGAGGATAACAGAGCGGGACAGTGTGTCCACAGAAGATGCCCTGCAGAGGCTGCAAAACCAGTGGTCCAACGCCAGGAGGGTGGAGCATGCCAACGTTGTGCTCAGCACTCTGTGGGAGCCAGAAGTCACTCAGAAACTGGTCAGACTGACAAACACACACACATACAGCATCCCATCTCTGGTTTTCACATAACTGCGTTAACATATCTGCAATATATTCCCATGGGACATCCCGTGATAATTTTTTCCTTTTCTTTGACATTGAAGGTACTAAAGGCTTGGAATCTTCTCCAGGAGAGAATCCTACAGAGACAAGAAACCAGCCAGCCATCCTGAACCATCCTAGGGGACACACGCCTACCCCAGTCTCATACACCTTTTCATTTATGCAAAAATGGCTGAACCACTTAGGGAAAATCTGCCTTAAAAAGAAGTGGGAATGGTCTCTGTGCCATTGCAGCAAACCCAAAGACCCTCACTTCTTTGATCAAGACTCTGTGCCTGATTGACTTTTCACAGGTTTTTAAATTTCAGTTTTATTTCACAACATTTTATTGAAAGATGGATGATAGAAGAGAAGCACTGTAAAAGTTTCCCCCAACACAGAATCAGTTGTTGATTTGCTGGTGAAGAATTGCAACTCTGATTTCAAAAGATTTTGTCCCACAAAATGACATGCTTTATATGGATACTTTTGGTTAAACTACATAACATCTATCAGTACTAGGTCATCTGAAGACTGCACTGTTCTGTAATTGCTAACATTGCAGGCAAAAGGTTGCACTTGGTCTATTGATGACACTACACATTTCTTCTATAATACAGGCTTAATTGAGTTGAAATCTAATCTAGAAAAGGAACTAGTGGCTGGGGAATGGTGAGTAGCCAAATTGAAAAATATTGTATACTGCCCCTATTCAATTATGGAATTAAATGATGCAAATTTACTTTGTGGTTTGTGGATTATAACGACTTTAGTTCAGACTTATCACCTAATGGCCAGAATACAAGAAATGCATGTACTTTAAGTGTGCAATAGTTTCAATGTAGTTCTGTCAGGTTGTGGTTTGATGAAGGTTCACGTAAAACTGAAAAGATCAGTCCATTAAATATTAAAAGGTAAAGCATGGACATTTTCTACTGGAGTACAGTTGTATCTTTTGGGTGGAGTACAAAAAGATTTGGCAAGCCGGCAAAATTAGGAGTAGATAGTGGACATGCAAATGAGCATTGACTTAGATTTTTTAACAAAATACCTCAACAATTTTGGTGTCAACAAAATCTGGTCGGACAGTTCATGAGAAATTTTGATGTTTGTAAAATAAAAGTTTTAAGTTATTCTTAAAAAGGGAAATGCTTCAAATCAACATAGCTTCCAAGAGACATTGATAGAACATTGGACCAAAAAGTTAAAATCTGCATTTTGCAAACTAATTTAAGGCATGTGCGTTGAATTATTGGTTTTGAAGTTCATAAGAAGTTAAGGTTTTTCTAGCCAGCGTTTAGAGCAGACCCTATGCTTCAGCAATTGCAACAGGCTTCAATTACTTCACCATGGAACTCCTATAGAACTCAAGTATGGAGAGTATTGAATAGAAAAGTCTGAATGAAACTGCATAAAGTCAAGCTAGAATGGTAGAAGTTTAAAAAAAAAAAAAAAAAAAAAAAAAAGTCTGGGCATAACTATTAGGATTGAGTAGCTGAAATATGAACATGTATAATGCTTTGCAAAAGTAATGATTTTCACAGGGTCTTTCCTATAGTCAAGCCTTAAATGATATTTACCTTCATTAAATAAAACAAAGACTTTAAAAATCACTTTAATTTTAATGTAATGCAAAAGAAGTACATTCATGCTATCTAAAATACACAAAATATGGAGCTTTCATGTAACTGATGGAGTGAACTGTGCCTTTGTACAGCTGTGATAACATTGCTGTCTAATTTGAACAGAACTTTGTGCAATTGTGACTCAACATATGTTTACCACACTAAATACAGACTCAAGTGTACTAATAACTGGTGACGAGTGAATCAAAGGGTTTTGAGTGAATGCATCCAAGCAGCCATTTGTGTGACAGTGAATGATTGTCCATCTAATAATTCTCCATCTTTGTGTTCATGTCCATTAAAATCCTTCTAGAGTCTCTTAATGAAGAGACTCCTTCATAATGAGTGAAACCATTTTAAATTGTTGAAGTACAACTGATATCTTCACCCCCACTGGTTTTCCTCAGTCACTTTCCCTTACATCTCCACTGTCAGTTTGGCAGAGCATAGAGCATCTCCCAAGTCATTGGTGGCCCTGCACTTGTAAACCCCGGAGTCAGAAGGCCCCAGGTCAGCCAGAAGCAGAGAACAGAGCCCATCATCATGGTGCTCCATGGTCACCCTGGACGACCCGACCACCGGCTCCTCACCCTGAAGCCACTCCACCTCCGGCTCTGGGTATCCTAGGATCGAGACAATAGGGACATTACAGTCTTACTTTCTTTTACCGTAGTAGAATGTGGTATAGCTGGGCAATGTTTAATTTAACACTGCTTTAGAGTTGAGGTCCGGGCATTCCTACCATGGACAAGGCATGTTAGCTGGGCAGTAGCTCCCTTCGGTAGGGTAGCGTCCTTCAGAGGCTGCTGGAAGCGAGGCTCAGTCTGAAGCTGCTTCTCCAGGGACTGGATAGCCTTCGCTGCCTCTTGGCTCCAGCCCGGCTCTGGACGAGAGGGAGCATGATGATGAATAAAAGAGAAAGGAGCTTTTAGTGATCACAAAAGGGGAAACTTGATGTGACAATCTGAAACGATGAGTCATCTGCCATACATAGCCTTAAGATGTAGGAGGGCACTGGGTGCTTGTCTTCATACACATTGTTATCTTACCCTCTGAGGGACTGCCAGGAGACTCTGGTCTGTTGGAGAGGTTAGCCATCCGCTGGAGGGCCAGAACAGCCTTGCCTGTTTTCTACAAGTTTAAAGTTCAAATACCACAGTATGAATAACCACACTTGTAACCAAGCTCTAGGCCTGTGAGGACAATGACTTTGAAGGTCATAGTAAAGGTGCACTCATGAGAATATTGTATATCTATCCAATACCAGGCTACTAGTATCGGAGAATTTCTCCAACACTAAAATCCAATACCAGAATCCACGTCAATTTACCCCCCTAACACACACACAGAAGATGTTTGATCTCTCTAATATAATAAATGGATTGTAGCTCAGTCATTTGTGTCCAACAACCACAAACTACCAAACTGATGGTAGTGGTCCGGAAGTCCATACTATCAGATGAAATACCTCAGATTTGTACTTTGTGTTGGCCAATGCTGAATGTTTAGTACTCCAAATCCATGTCGACAGAGAGAAGTTGTATTGGTCCCATCCTAGTCAGTTGTCTCTGTGTGTGTGTTACCTTCCACTTGCGCTTGGCCAGGAAGCGTCTTATCTTCTCCTTGTTGAGGGACTTGGTGGGCCTGCGGTTCAGAGGGGTGAAGGAGACCATCCAGGGGTGGGCCAGGGCCTCGTCACACGACAGCCTGCATCTAGAGCAAAGGGAATAGGAGGGAGACAATGTTTGAAATAACAGCATGGTATGAAACAAACTCATGAGTCACTCACGCAGTGCCTCAGTGCTACAGTTGTCAGCTGCACTTCTGAAACGAAGGTCGACAAAGGCTGCCAGCAGTATCCATCATCCTGAGCTCACATGTACACTGGGATGCAAACCTATGTCTTATTATTGTCCAAATTCTTTATCAATGCTCTGGCCACACCATTCCAAACCCAAGCTCTCGAGTTTGGTAACCAGGAACTGGTTTGCAATGAACCTTTGTCCATTTCCCTTTGTCTCATAGGAACTGGTCCTATCGATCTTCTGTCATTGCATCACACTATATCACAGTATCTGAAGCTGAGCAGGTGGTGTGCACAGATTACCCCTGACACAGACAGTCACACAGTGAGATTTAGCCATGTAGTTCAATCTGAGCAAGGACAGAATTCCCAAAACTCCAATGCCCTGATGAAAACAAAAAACACAGAACCACAGCATAGGTCACATGTCATTTAAACAGCAGACCAACCTCCGGTCTTTCTTCAGCAGAGAGCTGATGAAGTCCTTCGCTTGATCGGAGATGTCCTCAAAACTCTCTTCGTCAAACTCATAGCGGGCAGCGGTCACAAGAGCCAGGGTCTCAGGATCGCTGTTCCCCTGGAAGGGAGACTCACCGCTTAGCCTGGGACAAATACCCACCAAGACAAAAGCACAAAAAAACAACCAAAAAAAACAAAACAGTATTTAGAAACAAATGCCAGTTATGTGTAAAAATACTTATTTCCATTTTGGTCCATGAGCATAAAATCAGTATCAAGATGGAGGCTACAGTCAGTGCAATAATAATTTCTATCCATCTACTGGAAAATCAACCTGTCAAAAGCATAAAGTATACAATAAGCATAACACTGTAAGGCTAGGTTCACTTGTCAAGTCTTCATAACCTGTATTTAATAGCAGTCAAGCAACCTAGGTAGCCCTCCAGGAGCTGGATCAGATCAAGTTCAAGTCATTTATTGTCAAATGTGCAGCATCACTTACAGTCATACTGTACAATGAAATGTTTTGGACGAGGCACGTTCCAACATGGTAGGTACACATAAATCACACATCTAGTATATAAAAAAAGATAAAATAAAATAAAAGTAGCAATAAAACAGATTAAGGGCTAAACTAGAATAGAAAGAGAATGTATGGATATGAAAAGCAGCAGGTTACACAATTAGAAGATAAAACCTATGGAGTTGGAGCGGAGCCGTCGTCAGTGCGACCGTTCTACGGCGCACCGGAAGCGGTCTGAGTGAAGTCTGTCTTTTGTCTTCAGCGTGTTTCGTTGCTCCACTGACTTCTGTACACTCTCTTAGAGTCCCACCAACCACACCGCCCACAATGTGTGGAGCTCAGCTGTAACTGCTGTATGAGACACACTCACACACACACACACACACACACACACACACACACAAAGATCGGAAGAG